>PVLC010046862.1:0-11289 GCA_004027655.1 Graphiurus murinus | reverse complement strand
TTTTTTTTTTTTTTTTTTTTTTTTTTTTTTTTTTTTTTTTTTTTGCGGCACTGGGTATGGAACCTGGGAGCATTCTACCTCTGAGCTACCCCAGCCCTATTTTTTTATTCTTTATTTGGAAACAGGGTCTCACTAAGTTGTGGAGGGCCTCACTAAGCAGCTGAGGCTGGCCACGAACTCAGATCCTCCAGTCTCAGCCTCTCAAATGCTGGGATTACAAGTGCGCACCACCAGGCCTGGTTTGGCATTCTACTTTTGAGCTGCACCTTCAGCCTATTTTATTTTTTATTTGGAAATGGTCTCTCTAAGTTGCTGACAGCCTTGCTAAGTTGCTGAGGCTGACTAAAACTCAAAATTCTCCTGTCTCAGCCTCCCAAGTACTGGGATTACATGTTTACATCACCATGCCTGGCTTTAGTCAGCTGTGTGTGTGTGTGTGTGTGTGTGTGTGTGTGTGTGTGTGTGTGTTACTGGGGATTGAACCCAGGGGCATTCTGCCTCTGAGCTATACCCCTAGTCCTATTTTATTTTTTATTTTGAGACAGGATCTCAGTTATGGAGGGCCTCACTAACTTGCTGAGACTGCCTGCAACCCTGTGATCTTCCTGTCTCAGCCTCTTAAGTACTAGGATTACAAGCATGCACCACCACACCCAGCTGCTTAATCGGCTTTTTTTTGTTTGTTTGTTTTGTTTCGTTTTGCAGTACTGGAGATTGAATCCAGGGGCGTTCTACCTCTAAGCTACACCCCTATTTTTTATTCTTTATTTTGAAGCAGGGTCTCACTAAATAGCTGAGGCTGGCTGATAACCTGAGATCCTTCTGTCTCAGCCTCCCAAATTCTGGGATTACAATTGTGTGCCACCATGCCTGGCTGAGGCCAGATACTTTTTAAAATGTAAACTGGAGCCGGGTGTGGTGGTGCACACTTGTAATCCCAGTACTTGGGAGGCTGAAACAGGAGGATTGCACGCAGGTTCACAGCCAGCCTCAGCTACTTAGTGAGGCCCTCTGAAACTTAGTGAGACCCTGTTTCAGCATAAAGAATAAAAAATAGCACTGGGGATATAGCTCTGAGGTAGAATGCCCCTGGGTTCAATCCCCAGTAACACACACACACACACACACACACACACACACACACACAAATACATAAATACATAAAATAAAAAATAAAAATGTAAGCTGGGCATGGTGGCACACTCCTGTAACTCCAATACTTGGGAGGATGAGAGAGGAGGATCGAAGTCAAGGCCAGCCTTGGCAACTTAGTGAGAACCTCAGCAACTTAGTGAGGTTCTGTTCCAAAATAATTAAAGAAAAAAAGAAAGAAAGAAAGGCTAGGAGTGTAGCTTGGAGGTAGAATGCCCCTGGATTCAATCCTCAGTACAACAAATAAATAGATAAGTAAAACAGAAGTGACATTACTGCAGTTTGACAAACAAGGAGTACAAAGCTGGCTTCTGTTCACTCCAGGGAGGGTCTCCCAGGAGGGCGCTAGAGAGAAAGCGCCGTCTCTCTGGCAGTCCGTCCGTGGCCGGAGCTGCGGGTTGGGAGGGCAAGGGGCTGGATAGGCAAAGATACCACGTGAACCAGGCTATGTCCAGGGAGGCCCCAGATGCAGGGCACTGACCGAGATCATGGCTTCTGCTCTCTCTTACCTGTCTCTGTCAGGGGACCCGGCCTGGCATGGGGGTAGTGTGCCGGGTGTGGCTTCGGAGCCATCTGAGACCTACATGATCTTTATCTCTCCGAGCCTCAGTTTCCCCAGGTGCAAAGCGGGGTGGCGGTCAGGAAACGTGAGTTGCGGTGTGGCCTGCCACCGTGGAGGAGGATCAGCCGATTCCGCCCCTCAGATGCGCCCCGGGCCCCCACCAAGGGTGGGTCGATCTCAGGGTGAATGAGTGAATTGAATGAATGAATTGCATGAGTGAAGGGGCTGGCGCTGCTGTCCGCTGTCTGGGTACAGAGCAGGAGCGCCATGACCTGTAATTAGCCCGGCCAGCTTGGCGGGCGGACAGGTGCTCCCGGTGCCCACATGATACTCCATCAGCCTTAATGAGCGCACGTGCTGCAATCTGAAACCGGAGCCGGCTGGAGCCAGTGCACGGAGACAAGACCAGCGTTGTCACAACAGGAAGGGTGTGTCCAGTGCCGCCCAGTGACAGTGTGTGTGCGGGGCGTGGGGGCTGGCCTGCGTCCCACACCCTGGTCCCCCAGGAGCTGTGAGGATCCAGAGGCCCAGGGGAAGGCTGTAAGAGCCCCCTCTGCCCACCCTGACCTTGGTCTGAGACTGGTGTCAGAGCCCGGGCTCTGTCACCCTCCCTGCCCCCATCTCTGTCCAGCCCAAGTCCTGCTTAACTCTGAGGAGCTGCTCCAACTCCTCCTCCTAGGCCCCACGGCGCCCTGGTCCCAGCCCTCTTGTTTTTGTGATGCTGGGGATCAAACCCAGGAGTGTTCTACCTCTAAGCTACACCCTCCAGCCCTGGGATTACAAACGTGCGCCACCATGCCCGGCTCTGTTGTTTTTTATTTTGAAACAGGCTCTCACTAAGTTGCTAAGGGCCTTGCTAATTGACTGAGGCTGGCCTCAAAGCTGTGTTCCTCCTGTTTCAGCCTCCCAAAGTACTGGGATTCCAGATGTGCGTCAGTCCTGGGGCTTCGGTCCCTCCTTATTTATTTACTTATTTATTCGTTCATTTATTTTTTGCAGTACTGGAGATTGAACCCAGGGACATGCTACCTTCGAGCTACACCTCTAGACCTATTTTTTATTGGTACTGGCAATTGAACCCAGGAGCATTCTACCTCCGAACTACACCCCCACCCCTATTTTTTATTCTTTATTTTGAAACAGGGTCTCACTAAATTGTGGAGTACCTCACTAAGTAGCTGAGGCTGGTCAAGAACCTACCATCCTCCTGTCTCAGCCTAAGTACTGGGATTACAAGCATGCACCACCATGCCCAGTTTATTCTATTCTTTATTTCTTTTCTTCTCTTTTTTTTTTTTTTTTTGCAGTACTGGGGATTGAATTCAGGGGCATTCTACCTCCGAGCTACACTCCCAGCCCTATTATTTTGAAACAGGGTCTTACTAAGTTGTGGAGGACCTCACTAAGTAGCTGAGGCTGGCTGCGAACCTGAGATCCTCTGGTCTCAGCCTCCCAAGTACTGGGATTACAAGCGTGCGCCACCACACCCAGCTTATTGTTATTTTAAAACAGAATCTCACTAAGTTGTAGAGAGCCTCATTAAGTAGCTGAGGCTGTTCTCGAACACAGATCCTCCAGTCTCAGCCTCCCAAGTACTGGAATCACAAGTGTGTACCACCACGGCCGCCCGGCTCAGTCCCTCCTCTTTTTTTTTTATGTATTTTTTTTTTCAGTACTGAGGATTGAACTCAGGGGCATTCTACCTCCGAGCTACACCCCCAGTCCTATTTTTTTATTCTTTATTTTGAAACAGGGTCTCACTAAGTTGCAGAGGGCCTCACTAAGTAGCTGAGGCTGGCCGCGAACCCGGATCCTCCTATCTCAGCCTCCCAAATGCTGGGATTACAAGCGTGCGCCCCCACACCCGGCTTCGGCCCCTCCTCTTGAATCCACAACTCTTCCCTGGTCCTCACTCGCATCCCCTTGGACGTGGGGATGTGTTTTTCCATTCAGGCTAAGAACGGCGCCTGGCATTGCGTGTCTGCTGAATTCAGTCAGAGCGAGAGCAGGTTGTTGTCGTTGTGGGGAAGGGGTGCTGGAGAAGGAGCCGGGGGCCCCACGTGGCCGAGTGGCCGGTGTTTGAGAGCTGGGCAGCTCTCCTGACTCCCTCCGACCTGGGCTTCCTCTCCTTGGAAGGTGTGTAGGACTCACCTGGCCGTCTTTGGGGCCTTCTGGCTTTGCTGCTCTGTGGTCCCAAATGCTGGGCACGGTGACCTCCTTCCTGCCTCTCCCTCCTGTCTGTCCACTGGTCATCCAATAATTTCACTTCCGGGTGAAATCGACAGCCATGCCTGTTAGTTTCTGACCACACTTCTTTTCTGCACCCCCTTATTCAGAGGGATCATTGTTCCTGCAGCTCCTGGGCAGAGAGAGAGAGAGAGAGAGAGAGAGAGAGAGAGGCAGTGTGTGTGTGTGGCACAGCCCTTGGTCAGATGCTTCAAAACCATCAGCGGCTGGGCATGGCAGCACACACTTGTCATCCCAGTTCTTGGGAGGCTGAGGCTAAGATTGGAGGATCCGGGTTCGAGGCTAGCCTCAGCTACTTAGTGAAGCCCTCCGGAACTTAGTGAGACCCTGTTTGAAAATGAAGAATTAAAACAAACAAACAAGCCAGGTGTGGTGGCGCATGCTTGTAATCCCAGCATTCGGGAGGCTGAGACCGGAGGATCCGGGTTTGCGGCCAGCCTCAGCTACCTAGTGAGGCCCTCCGCAACTTAGTGAGACTCGGTTTCAAAATAAAGAATAAAAAAAAATAGGGCTGGGGGTATAGCTCGGAGGTAGAATGCCCCTGAGTTCAATCCCCAGTACCGCAAAAAAAAAGAAAAAAGAAAAAATAAATAAAAGAAAACAAACAAACAAAAAATAGGGCTGGGGGTGTAGCTCGGAGGTAGAATGCCCCTGGGTTCAATCCCCAATACCGCAAAACAAAAACAAAACAACAACAACAACAACAAAAAATACCCATCAGCAGTCTGTCCTGACTTAGATCCACTGACTCCTGCCCCAACCCAAAGGAAAGAGGGGACGGAGCGGGGACAGTTGCTGCTTGAACTCCACATGGACTTGGCCTCCCCACTCCTTCCCCAGGGGCTGTTTGGGGTGGAATGCGGGTGTTGACAGGTCTCAGACTTGGCTGGAGGCTTCTGAAGAGGGGGCAGGGAGATGAGGCAGGAGCAGCTGAGCCTGCAAGAGCAGGGTCGGGTTGCCCGGCCAGCTGGCGGTGGGAACAAGAATGCAGGTGGCTGAGGAGGGGGTGATGGTGCGGCATTCCTCCCTGGGAGATGCCGCCAGGCACCTGGGTGCCGACCAGAGGTGCAGCTGCCTGCAGCACATCCACTTTTTTTTTTTTTTTTCGGTACTGGGGAGCATTCTACCTCCATGCTATAGCCCCAGCCCTATTTTTTATTCTTTATTTCGAAACAGGGTCTCACTAAGTTGCGGAGTGCCTCACTAGGTAGCTGAGGCTGGCCGCGAACCTGGATCCTCTGGTCTCAGCCTCCCGAATGCTGGGATTACAAGCGTGTGCCACCACGCCTGGCCCAACTTTATATTTTGAAACAGGGTCTTGCCGAGTTGCTGAGAGACTTGCTAAGTTGCTCAGGCTGGCCTAGAACTAACTTTCTTTTTTTTTTTTTTTGGTACTGGGAATTGAATCCAGAGGCATTCTACCTCCGAGCTACACCCCCAGTCCTATTTTTTTATTCTTTTTATTTTGAAGCAGGGTCTGACTAAGTTGCAGAGGGCCCCACTAAGTAGCTGAAGCTGTCCGCGAACCTGTGATTCTCCTGTCTCAGCCTTCCAAGTACTGGGATTACAAGCGTGCGCCACCACGCCGAGCTTGGCCTAGAACTTTCGATCTTCGGATGTTCCTGTCTCAGCCTCCCAAGATCATGGGCATGCACCACTGTGCCTGGCTCGCATGTCCACTCCTGTGGGCGGGACCCCTTGCTGCACTCCTCCTGGGGTAGGGAGTGTGGGTGAGGGAGGGGAGCCGGGAGCCGGGAGCCAGCGTGACTGAGCTGGGCCCTGCAGGCCGCCTCGGTGGCCCAACTGTGCCTTTTACAAGCCAGGAAGCGGCTGGGAGGAGCGGGGCATGGCTTTCTATTTGTCCTCACTGAATTCCTCAACGGCCACTAGTGAAATAGGGGTGGGCTGGTGTCCCTGTCCCCATCTTTATCTTTGCTCCAGAATGACAGGAGAGGACAGGACGTCAGCTAAACTCAGGCAGGGGTTGATGGCACAACTTCTTTCTCTCTCTCTCTCTCTCTCTCTTTCTCTCCCTCTTACCTGCTTGCCTTCCCTCCCTCCCTCCTCTTTCTTTCTTTCTTTTTTTTTTTTGTGGTACTGGGGATTGAACTCAGGGGCATTCTACCTCCAAGCTATACCCCCAGCCCTATTTTTTATCCTTTATTTTGAAACAGGGTCTCACTGAGTTGCGGAGGGCCTCACTAGGTAGCTGAGGCTGGCCATGAACCCAGATCCTCCAGCCTCAGCCTCCCAAATTCTGGGATTACAAGCTCCCTCCCTCCTCTTTCTTTCCAATTCATTTTCTCCCCAGTGTAAAAGGTACCCATGCTCATTTTAGAGTATGTGGGTTATATTGAAAGTAAATAGGCGAGAGAGAACTCACCCAAGGACTTTCTCCTGTCAGCACCTTGCTGTGGGTGTTGGTTACCTGGGGCTGCCCCAGCAACAAAGTATCTCAAAGTGGGCAGCTTAAAACATATATTTCTGGCCGGGCGTGGTGGCGCACGCTTGTAATCCCAGCATTCGGGAGGCTGAGACCGGAGGATCCGGGTTCGCGGCCAGCCTCAGCTACCTAGTGAGGCACTCCGCAACTTAGTGAGACCCGGTTTCAAAATAAAGAATAAAAAATAGGGCTGGGGGTATAGCTCAGAGGTAGAATGCCCCGGAGTTCAACCCCCAGTACCGCAAAAAAAAAAAAAAAAAAAAAAAAAAAAACCATATATTTCTGGAGGCCTAAAAATCGAGGTGCAGGCAGGGCATCTGCCAGGAGCTCTTCAGAAGAAGGAGTAGGTCCTAGAAGCCAGCAAGGATTCCACCCTGAATCCGTTGCCAACTCCTGGATCAGGTCTTTGAAAGGTGCCCCGGATTGCTCTGCAGGAGCTCAGGAAGGTCCTGGGGGAGGGAGTTCCTGAGGAAATTGACATGTTATCAGGTATCAAGTCTGAGCCTTGTTACATCTTCATTCAAAGTTTCAAAACAGCCACTTTGAAATTGTTGATACTGGTTCACTTTGGTACAAATGGCAACATTGTAATCCTAAACACTCCCAATGAGCTTTCTCACTTAATAGAAGTTGAAACAGAGTATCCATCAGGATTAGGGCCTTCCAAACAAGAAGGCAAAAGGACCAATTGAGGATTGTATAAAAAGTGGGGTGAGCCTGACATGGTGGCGCACGCTTGTAATCCCAGCATTCGGGAGGCTGAGACCGGAGGATCCGGGTTCGCGGCCAGCCTCAGCTACCTAGTGAGGCACTCCGAGACTTAGTGAGACCCTGTTTCAAAATAAAGAATAAAAAATAGGGCTGGGGGTGTAGCTCGGAGGTAGAATGCCTCTGAGTTTGATCCCCAGTAAGTACCGCAAAAAAGAAAAGTGGGGTAACTGTCTCTTGTGGTGCAAGCCTATAATCCAGTACTTGAGTCTGAGATAGGAGGATCATGGGTCTGAGGCCAGCCTTAGCAACTTAGTTGAGGCCCTCAGCAACTTAGCAAGACTCTGTTTCAATATAAAAAAATAGAGCCAGCTGGGCGTGGTGGCACACACTTGTAATCCCAGCATTCGAGAGTCTGAGACCGGAGGATCCAGGTTCAAGGCCAGCCTCAGCTACCTAGTGAGGCACTCTGCAACTTAGTGAGACTCGGTTTCAAAATAAAGAATAAAAAATAGGGCTGGGGGTATAGCTCGGAGGTAGAATGCCCCTGAGTTCAATCTCCAGTACCGAAAAAAAAAAAAAAAAAAAATAGAGCCAGAGCTGGGCGTGGTAGTACATGTTTGTAATTCCAGTATTTAGGAGGCTGAAAAAGGATGATCTTAGGTTCTCTGCCAGCCTCAGCAATTTAGTGAGGCCCTCCACAACTTAATAAGGCCCTGTTTCAGAATAAAAAATATAAAATAAAATAGGACAGGGGTGTAGCTCATAAGTAGAATGTTTGTGGGTCCCCAATACCACAAAAAGTAAAAAGTAAAAATAAAATATAGAGCTGGGAGTGTAACTCAGAGGTAAAATACCACAAGATTCAACCACCAGTACCACAAAAAAAGTGGGTGCGCTGGCATAGTGGTGCATGCTGTAATCCTAGGATTTGGGAGGCTGAGACAAGAGGATTGTAGGTTCAAGAACAGCCTCATCAATGTAGCGAGGCTCTGAGCAACCTAGTAACACCCTGTTTTCAAATAAAAAAATAAAACTGGGCATGGTGGTGCACGCTTGTAATCCCAGCATTTGGGAGGCTGAAACTGGAGGATCCGGGTTCTCGGCCAGCCTCAGCTACCTAGTGAAGCACTCTGCAACTTAGTGAGACCTGGTTTCAAAATAAAGAATAAACAGCCGGGCATGGAGGCGCACGCTTGTAATCCCAGCATTCGGGAGGCTGAGACCGGAGGATCCGGGTTCGCAGCCAGCCTCAGCTACCTAGTGAGGCCCTGCACAACTTAGTGAGACTAGGTTTCAAAATAAAGAATAAAAAATAGGACTGGGGGTGTAGTTCGGAGGTAGAATGCCCCTGAGTTTAACCCCCAGTACCACAAAAAAAAGAAAGAATAAAAAATAGGGCTGGGAGCCGGGCGTGGTGGCGCACGCTTGTAATCCCAGCATTCGGGAGGCTGAGACCGGAGGATCCAGGTTCAAGGCCAGCCTCAGCTACCTAGTGAGGCACTCCGCAACTTAGTGAGACTCGGTTTCAAAATAAAGAATAAAAAATAGGGCTAGGGGTGTAGCTCGGAGGTAGAATGCCCCTGAGTTCAATCCCCAGTACTGAAAAAAAAAAAAGTAAAAAAAAAAAAAAAAAGAGCACATGCCTGTAATTTCAGTACTTGGGAGGCTGAGACAGGAGGATCATGGGTTGACAACCAGCCTCAGCAACTTAGTGAGGCTCTCTACAATTTAGTGAGACCCTGTTTCAAAGTAAAAAATTAAAAAAAAAAAAAAAAAAAACAGGACTGGGGGTGTAACTCAGAGGCAGAATGCCTTCGGGTTCAATCCCCAGTACCATACACACAGACATACACATACACACAGACACACATAAATAAATAAATAAATAAATAAATAAATAAATAAGGGAATGGGGTATAGTTTGGGGGTAGAATGCCCCTGGGTTCAATTCCCAATTACCTCCCCCCCACCTACACACAAACTAAAAATAGAGCTGGGGTATAGCTCAGAGGTAGAATGTTCCTGGATTTAATCCCCAGTATCACACACACACAGACACACAAACATACACATACACACACACATAATAAATAAATAAATAAATAAATAAATAAATAAATAAACAAATAAAGGACTGGGTATAGCTTGGAGGTAGAATGCCCCTGGATTCAATTCCCAGTCCCCCCTCTCCCCCTACACACACAAATTAAAAAATAGGGCTGGGGGTACAGTTCAGAGGTAGAATGCCTCTAGTTTCAACCCCCAGAACCAGAAAAAGAAAAAAAAAAAAAAAGAAAAGAAAAGCAGGGTGACCCTGCTTTGGGGCGTTGTGGCAGTCCCCACCGGGGCAGCTCTATCTGCGAGGCGGCCACATCCCGTTGCCCTTGGGCAGGTGCAAGCCCCAGTGGAGAGGCACGTGTGAGTGACGTGCGTGAGCAGAGCCTTGGACTTGCTGGTACGTTTTTAGGTTTTACGTGAGCAGACGTGCACAGGCCGAGGAACAACCCAAAACAGAGCGAGAAAGGCCAGGGTAATTGCCTCCTATCCATGACACATCTGCGAGGAATTCCAATCTTGACACATCCTTGGCAGGGTGTGCTACATTCCTGGGTCCTTCCAGAAGCGTGTTCCTCCAGCTGCAACACTTAACACTTTAGTGTCTCCAGAATAGTAACAACACAAAAGGCATGTTCTCCCTTCCGTGTTTCCTTTCTTCTAATCACATTGATTTATTTGTTTAGTGGTGTCTGGGATGGAACCATAAATAAAGACATAAACTTTGTAATTAATTAGTGGGTGAATGTCTTAATAGATTTTTATTGGGAGGGTACTGGATATCACACCCAGGGGGCTTCTACCTCTGAGCCACACCCCAAGCCCTTTGTATTTTGTTTGATTTTTATTTGGTACTGGGGATTGAGCCCAGGGGTAGTCTACCTCCAGGCTACACCCCCAGCCCTGTTTATTTTTATTTTGAAACAGGGTCTCACTAAGTTGCTGAGGGTCTCACTAAGTTGACAAGGCTGTCCTTAAACCTATGATTCTCCTGTCTCAGTCTCCCAAGGACTGGGATTGCAGGTGTGTGACACTGTTGCCTGGCTGATTTTTTTTTTTTTCTTTTTGTGGTACTGGGGATTGAACCCAGGGGCCCTGTACCTTTTATTTTGAAACAGGGTCTCACTAGGTTGATGGTTGCTGAGAGTCTCATTACTTGCTGAGGCTATCCTCAAAACTGTGATCCTCTTGTTTCAGCCTCCCAAGTACTGGGATTACAGGTGTATGCAACCATGCTGGGCTTGAAAGTATGTTTAAACCCAGACTGTCAGTCAGGTGTAGTGGCACATGCCTGTGATCCCAGCTACTTGGGAGGCTGAGGCAGGAGGATTGCAAATTTAAGGCAAGCCTAAGCAAGTAAGCTAGACCCTGTTTCAAAAAGAAAATAGAGTTGGGTATGGTAGCATACGTTTGTAATCCCAGTACTTGGGAGTCTGAGACAGGAGGATTGCAGGTTCAAGGACAGCCTCAGCAAGTAGACTCTCATCAACCTAGTGAAACCTTGTTTCAAATTAAAAATAAAATAGGGAGCCGGCCGTGGTGGCGCACACTTGTAATCCCAGCATTCGGGAGGCTGAGACCGGAGGATCCGGGTTCACGGCCAGCCTCAGCTACCTAGTGAGGCACTCCGCAACTTAGTGAGACTCGGTTTCAAAATAAAGGATAAAAAATAGGACTGGGGATGTAGCTCGGAGGTAGAATGCCCCTGAGTTCAATCCCCAGTACTGTCAAAAAAAAAAAAAAAATAGGGCTGGGGATGTAGCTCAGAGATGCCCAGAATGCTCCTGGGTTCAATCCCCAGCACTAAAATGAAATAAAAAATAAAATAGGAGTGGAGATGTGATTCAGTGGAAAAGTGCTTTCCTAGCATGCATGAGGCCCTGGGTTCAATCCCCAGTACTAAAAAACAAAACAAAATTCCAAACAAGCCGGGCGTGGTGGCGCACGCTTGTAATCCCAGCATTCGGGAGGCTGAGACCGGAGGATCCGGGTTCGCGGCCAGCCTCAGCTACCTAGTGAGGCACTCCGCAACTTAGTGAGACTCGGTTTCAAAATAAAGAATAAAAAATGGGGCTGGGGGTATAGCTCGGAGGTAGAATGCCCCTGAGTTCAATCCCCA
>PVLC010046861.1:0-11289 GCA_004027655.1 Graphiurus murinus | reverse complement strand
TCCTCCCTCTCCTCTCCTCCTCCTCTTCCTCCTCCTTCTCCTTCTCCTCCTCTTCCTCCTCCTCCTCTTCCTTTTTTGGGGGGATGCATTATAATTTTACATCATACAGACAGTCAGAAAAATCTTGATGCAACTGGGCGTCGTCACAGACGCTTGTAATCCCAGTACTTAGGAGACTGAGACAGGAGGATCTCAGGTTCCCAGTTAGCCTCAGGTACATAGTGAGGCCCTTCGCAAATTAGTGAGACCCCGTTTCAAAATAAAGAATAGAAAATAGGGCTGGGAATGTAGCTTGGAGGCTGAAAGCCCCTGGGTTCAATCCCCAGTCCAAAAAAAAAAAAAAAAAATTGACGCTTGGATATTACAAAGGATTTTCAGAAGGTCACTTGTTTTTATACATCTAGACTTAGAGACATTCACTGAACAACTATACTGGGCTAGACAGGTTTATTTACATGTTACTTCAACATCTTTTGTTTTAGGTTGATATAGCTAATACACTGGTTGGGAGGTGGGTAAGAATCATAATCATTGATAGTTTTTATATGATGTGTTCCTGAGAAGTGAAGTACCAGACAATAGTCTTGAGTTATTCTTGTTCTTTAATCTGACTAGATTTGATAACATTAATTTAGGCTAATTCAAAACTTTAGAGAAAATTTGTTAGGCTACTGAGAAGAAATACTAATGCAGCCCCCTCACACCAACTCAGATATTTTATACTTAATAAAATAGATTCTGCTGAATTTTTTCTTGAATGTACTTTCTACTAGTCTAATTTTAAGAGTTGAAAACAAAAAAACTGCCATACTATGAGTCCCATTATTAGTGAGGATGTACAGTTCCCCAACATGACTCTCTGAGGATTCTGAGTAGATTTTCTTTCTTAATAATTCCTTCTCCGGCAATACTTCAAGCCCAATAATATTTGCACCCCATTAGTGTTGGGTTTTTTTCTTTGCAGTGTTAGGGATTGAATCCAGGAGTACTCTATCACAGAGTCATCCCTAGCTCTATTTTATTTTTTATTTTGAGACAAGGTCTTGTTAAGTTGCCAAGGCTGGCCTGGAACTTTCTATTCTTCTGTTTCAGTCTCCCAAGTGGCTGGGATTATTGGCATGATCCAATATGACTAGCCCCTATTACATTTTTTTGATGATCAAAATTTATCAAAGGCTTAAGTGTTCACTATTATCTGTATTAACAATGATTAGACCTGACATATCAGACATATTGTGAAGAAGTTCATTGTAATGGTTTATTATTAAATAAAGAAATGAGCCAGGCATGGTGGTACACGCTTGTAATCCCAGCATTCGGGAGGCTGAGACCAGAGGATCCGGGTTCGTGGCCAGCCTCAGCTACCTAGTGAGGCACTCCGCAACTTAGTGATACTCAGTTTCAAAATAAAGAATAAAAAAAAAATAGGGTTGGGGGCATAGCTCGGAGGTAGAATGCCCCTGAGTTCAATCCCCAGTACCGCAAAAAAAAAAAAAAAAAAAAAAAAGTTTGTTGGAGTGGCACATTAACATCACCTTGAGGGGGTAGCATAAGACAGGTTGTTTTGTTATACCAATGTGGAGAAAAACTAAAATTAACCAAGAGCACAGTGGTAGGTTAGGGTCCAGGAGTTAAACATAACCAATAATCCTGGGCCAAGGAAGGGTTAGTTAGGTTTAACAGGCTATGGGAAGACTTTAGGAGATTTTGAGTATCTGGCTCTAGGGAGATGGGTCTTTGCATTAGGTAGCTATATAGTATGATAACCAGGGGTGTTAAATTTGACTTTAGTTTTTCTATTACTTTGCAAATATGTGCTTCTTTGGACATATCGTGAACTCCTCCCCCATCAGATTGCCCTGGTGGAGGGTGTAAGTACCAGAAAATTATTTCCCCCTGTTTTCCAGAGCATATTCTTCCAGCATTATTGCCTACTGAAATTTCAGTCTAGAATCTCTGGTTTTTAAAAACACATTCTTTTGGGCTCTCATTTACCCGTACTCTGAGCCATTCATTTTGTGAAAATGAATGAACAATAAACTCAGTACCTCCGTGGGAATCTGGTTTTAGACAGGGGCATGATGGAGGCCTCTTTTGTTCTAGAGGTGGCAAAGACCTTGACCAGCATCTTGTAGTTCCAATTCCCCTGGGGCAGCTGTTGGTATATCCTTTTATCATGACAGCTTCCCAGTAAGTGAAGGAACCAGATGTAAAGGTCCTTCTTATATAATAACAGGTTTGAGGAATAAATGAGAAATGAGAAATTTTTCCTCCCCTTACATAATTTGAATATAGGTCCCAGGATTTTTCCACTGGGACAAAGAATAGCAACAAGATTTTCAGATCCACGATTTTGAGAAATTGAGCTTTATAGAGGGTTGGGGGATTCCTTATGACTCTCCATGCTCTGTCCGCCTGATGATGGTCATCCAGATACGGCTTTATCTGGGAGCAGTGGATCCAGAACTTCTTTTTTGCTACCTTGACTGTGCTGGGGTGCTGAGAATGATGATAAAAGGTCCATTTTGGATTAAGTACCCCCCCCACCGAGTTGATACTTCACCCACACCAGTTATCTAGGTTGAACAGGTGGCAACTCAGTCTCTGGGACCCACAGGGCTTTAGCAGCCAGGTGATGTGTTGGGCTTAACATCTGTTGGAGTGCCTGTAGGGATTGGAGGAGGTTATGGTTAGAAGTTTTAATTAATTTGGTTTCAACCAGCCTTGGTAGCAAAGGAGGGGGGTCTCTCAAAGAGTATTTCATAAGGAGAAAATCCACAACAGTAGGGGGTACATCTGATTTTTAACAGGGCAGAAGGTAGGAGGGTCACCCAGTCACTGCCCAGCTCTGCCAGGAGTTTGGTTACAGTTTCTTTAAGTGTCCTATCTACCTGTCCTGAACTCTGAGGGCTCCAATAAATACAATGTAATTTCCACTCTGTTCCTAAGCATCTTGATACAATTTTAGTTACCTTAGCTGTAAAGGCCAGACCATTGTCTGACCCCACTACTTTTGGTAGACCAAATCCGGGAATAATTTCTTGTAAATTTTTTTTAGCTGTAATCTGAGCCATTTCAGTTTTAGTTGGGAAAGCTTCAACCCATCCCCCCAAAATGCCCACCATAACCAGGAGGTACTTGTACCCCCTTGTCCAGGTTTTACCTCAGTGAAGTTGACGTCCCTGAACTCTCCAGGACAGGATCCTCTGGCTCGAACACCTTCCCAGGTATAAGGAGCTCCACTATTTACCTTCTGACAGGTAACACAGTGAAAGGTTACTTGATGGATGAGATGCTTTAATCTTGGAATATAGTATACTCTGGTCAGGAGTTGGTAAAGTTTTGTCTCCCCAGGTGGGTACTCTGATGAGCTTATTTTACCAATGTTTGGCCCATGGCTGAAGGTATTAAAACTTTGTTGTCCGAGAGGATCTTCCAACCAGACTGGTGGGTGTTCAAGGGCTCAGTGGATTTTAAGTCTGACGGGGTATAATTAGGGCTGTCAGGCAGTTTTAGGAGAGAAGTAACAAACCCCGGAATCTCCATGGGGGTCGCCTCTCCTTTTGCTGCTTCCTTTGCAGCACAATCTGCTGTTTGATTTCCCATAGTCTCAGGTGAAGTATTTTTTTAGTGTCCTTGATGATGTATTATGGCTACCTTTTGAGGGAGCCATATGGCCTCAAGTAAGGCCAGAACTTCTGGCAGATTTTTAATACACTGTCCATTTGAAGTTAAGAGTCCTCTTTCCTGGTAGGTTGCCCCATGATCATGGGCCGTGGCAAAGGCGTAGTGGCTCTCTGTATAGATGTTAACAGCCTTTTTTTTTTTTCCCTCCCATCCTTAGGGCCTGGGTCAAGGCTATCAGTTCAGCTTTTGGGGCAGAGGTTCCATGTTCAAGTGCACAAGCCCATATTACCCCAGACTGGTTCACTACTGCAGCCCCAACATACGGTGCTCAATGAAACTGCTTCTGTCTGTGAAGTAAGTTTCATCTGGCCTGAGCAAGGGTTGTTTGGTGAGATCCTCTGTGGTGCCATGGGTGATGTCCAGGATTTCCTGGCAGTCATGAGAGGGAGCTTGCCCTTTGGCATCAGGCAGGAGGATGGCAGCGTTTAATGTCCGGTATGAACAAAATGGAGGCGAGGCTGGTCTAGGAGCTGGGCCTGTTACTGGGTAATTCTAGCATTTGACATCCATCTGTCCCCTCAATAGGGTTTCCACAGCATGAGGACCATGGATAATTAAGTTCTGTGCCAAAGTTAATTTGTCAGACTCCTTTACCAATATAGATGTTGCTGCAATAGCTCTCAGGCAGTTTGGCCACCCTGCTGCTACTGAGTCCAGTCTTTTTGAGAGGTAAGCTACTGGTCATTTCCATGGTCCTAAGTTTTGTGCTAACATCCCTTTTGCCACTCCCCCTTTTTCTGCCACAAATAGGAAGAAAGGTTTATGAAAGTTAGGAAGAGCCAGTGCTGGGGCTGAGACTAGTCCCATTTTAAGGCTGTTGAAGACCTGTTGCTCTTTATCTCCCCAGACTAAAGGAGCATCTCCACTAGCTGTGGCTTTGTACAGGAGTTTTGCTATTTTTGCAAAACCCAGTATCCAGAGATGACAGTAGCCTGAAGCCTCCAGAAATTCCCATACCTGTCTTTTGGTTATGGGTGTAGGGATTTGTAATATAGCCTCAATCCTTTGTTCTGACAGTTTTTGTTGTTGTTGTTTTTTCCTCCTCCAATTCATATCCTAAAAGGTAACTTTTGTTTGACACAACTGGGCCTTTTTGGCTGATACTCGATATCCTAGTCAATCCAGTTCCTGTAGTAGATCAACTGTTCCTTCTTTATAGGATTCTAAAGAATCAGCTGCCAGAAGCAGATCATCTACATATTGGAGTAGGGTCAACTGGGGATGAGAGACTTTGAAGGCTGCCAAGTCCTGACTTAATGCTTCAACAAAGAAAGTGGGGGAATTCTTAAACCTCTGGGGAAGTCAAGTCCAGAGTCCACATTAACTGACCTTTTACTCCATCTGAGTTTGTCTATTTGAAGGCAAATATAGGCTGACTGGCTTTAGACAAAGGTACGCTAAAGAATACACCTTTCAGGTCTAACACTGTAAAATCTTTCTAGGAGAGAGAAGGCTGAGGAGGATATAAGGGTGGGGGACTGTAGAGTGTATAGTCTCAACCCTTTTGTTTACCTCTCAGAGATCTTGCACTGAGCGGTAGTCATTAGTTCCAGGTTTCTTAACAGGAAGCAACAGGGGTAGTCCATGAAGACCTGCAGGGAACTAACATTCCCTCTTGAATGAATCTCTGGATATGTTTTTCAATTCCTGCACAAGCTTTTTGGTTAACATTAACTGGAAAGGCTGAGCTGGTAAATTGTACAATAGGAGGTCGATGTTTTGCTAAACCAGGTGGATTTGATTCAGCCCACACCCCGGGAACTTCCTGGAGGCAACAGCGGTAGAAAGGGGAGTCAAAGTCATTACCCTTAAGAGAATCTTCTGGCAGTAGCAAGTATTCATCTCCTAATGGCCATGTAATGAGGAGTTGAATGGGTTTTTCCTTTTTCTGAGGTTTGTACTTTTAACTCCTTCCCCTGGAATGATATTATTGCTTGTAATTTTTGGAGATTTCTCCCTAGTAGTGGATATGGACAGTCTGAAATGACCACAAAAGAGTAAGTAATAGTTCCTGCCCCCAAATTTGTAATCTGTGTTTGGATCCAAGAGTAGATTCAATCTTTCCTGTAGCACCTTGGATTCTGAGTCTTTCTTTTGTTAATGGAGTTCTGGCTGACTTTAGGACTGAGTAGGTTGCTCCTGGGTCAACTAGAAAGTTGACTTCTTCCCCTCCCACCATAAGAGAAACCATTGGCTCACAGAGGCGCTTTGAGCCTAGGCCCTGTTAATTGTCCTTCAGATTTATACTGGGCTTGACTTGGTCTTACGCCTAGGGCATTCAATTTTCCAGTGCCCTTCTTCTTTGCAAAGAGCACACTGACTTCTCTTAAGTGGCACTTATTTCCTTTTTGCCTCTTGCCTTTTAAATGGAGAGGTCTGTTATGCCTGCGTTTACAGTTTTTTTAATATGCTTATCCTACTTGCTATCTTCCTTTATATTATCCTTATATTATTATTATTATTATTTTTTTTTTTTTTTTTTTTTGCAGTACTGGGGGTTGAACTCAGGGGCATTCTATCTCCGAGCTACACCCCCAGCCCTATTTTTTATTCTTTATTTTGAAACCGAGTCTCACTAAGTTGCGGAGGGCCTCACTAGGTAGCTGAGGCTGGCCGAGAACCCGGATCCTCCAGTCTCACACCGGAATTCCTCCCGAATGCTGGGATTACAAGCGTGCGCCACCACGCCCGGCTTATATTATCCCTATTTTGAAATACCTTTTGGTATTTGAAATACCTTTCAGCTAATTCTGAAATGACTTTTATTTTAAATCCTTTTAGCTTTTGAAGTTTTTTCCTAATATCTGGGGTCAACTGAGAAACAAATGCCACATTTATAATGTGTCAATTTTGGGGAGCCTTGGGGTCTAGGGGAATATAAATTCGTTAAGCTTCCATTAATCATTTTAAGAAAGCAGTCAGAAACTCACCTGGTCCATGTACCACATCATTTACCTTTGACATGTTGGATTTTTGAGCGGCTGTCCTGACTCCTCCAAGCCTGTCAGTATCTGGCTATTGCCTCCTTACCTGTATTTGAATTGTAGTCCCAATTACATCAACTCAAGGTACCACATATTCAAGTGAGGATCCAAGGTAGGTGCTCCATCAGGATGTGAAACAGTTTTGTAGGCTCTCTGCTGGATTCTCTCCCTTTCCTCAGAAGTAAATAAAGCTTGGAGGATCTGTTGGCAATCATCCCATGTGGGTTGATGGGTAAAGAAAATAGTTTCTAATAAGTGTATAAGTGCCTGAGGTTTCTCAGAGTAGGAGGGGTTTTGGAGTTTCCAGTTATCTAAATCAGTTGTTGAAAGGGGGACATACACTAATTTCCCCTGACTTGGCCCAGGCACCAATCATAAAGGCAGAAGGGCAAGGGCTTGAGATTGTGCCAGACTTTATAAGAGGCTCCAGCCCGTGTTCAAGGTGGACTCATATGGGTGAGCTGGGAGACATGGGTCCTGAGTCAGGTGGGCTAGGTACTGAGGAGTTAGGAAGTAGAAGACTGGGTGCTGAGGGTCTGGGATAAGAATGCCTAAATGTTGGGGGTGCTGGTGAATAAGGGGGGTGGTAAGCCAGGAGGACAAGGATTTGTTTCAGCACTGGGGATCTTCCTGCAATACTGGAGACTTCTTTTGGTTTAAGGGTTTTGAAATAAGGATAGGAGTTGGGGGAAACTTAATATAATTCTTGACCCATGAATGATTATCAGAAACCAAATCAATCCAAGCTAGGATTTGGTCAGGGTGACCGGTGAGCCCAAAATAACTTTCCTAACCTTTATAGAAGGGGAAGGGAAAAGGATCCTTTTGAAGGCCATCCCACTGAGAAAGTAGGCCACTTGAGCTCACAGAGTGTCTGCAGGTGGCCTCTGGAGACAGGGTACCCATACTGTAGCACTTTTTTTCTGGAAGGAAAAGAAATGGTCTAAGACCAATGAAAGAGGAGAAGTGTACTCAGCTTGCCCCACATTTGGCTGTCACAGATAATGTGAGTGCCATTATTATTATTGATTATTAATTTTTTCCCTATGGATTTGTAGGTTCCCTCATGCCACCAAATACTCCCTCCAGGTCTTAAGGTTGATTGTCTTGGTCAGACTAAGTCAGTGACCAGAATCACCTGTGACTTTTGGGCATGTATTGGCTTTGTGAGAGTTTCCACTCATCCAGCATACATGTATGAATTTAGTGTGAGACTAACACCATCAATAACCCAGTCTTAATGTGTCAGGAGCAGTGGAGTCAGGAGTCCCTTGTTAGGTGTGGAATGAGATGAGGTCATGAGAATAGGCTCACACCCAATGCAGTGAAGAAGTGCATCTGTTTATTCCATGTTAGTGGTTGTATTTTATACTATCTTTTACAATGAGGCATATAGAACAGGATTTTTTACAGACTTGTTTTTCCTAAGGTTGAGTGGGTACATCCTTAATTAGAAAAGCCATTTCCCATGGGATTAAGAAAACAGTAAAGGTTACAGAATACATTACGTATATAAAAATTCTTTTAGTACAAAAATAGTGTTAAAGTTTAGCGATGAAGAAGAGTTTCTATTCATTAGTTTAAATCTTCACTCTTTGCTTAGCTCCTGTAAGCAGTGTTTTTTATCTTTTCCTTAGGCCGCTAGAGTTAGTTAATGTGCGATAGAGACAAGGGGGAGGTCCCAGAGAGGGGTAAACTATCTGCTTTAAAGTTTTCTTTACTCAGAGATAAAATAGTAGACCTAAATCTCTTTGCCTTATTTATTTTGTTTCTAACCTGTGTTGATATGGAACATAATGCTGTTTAGTAACTAAGCTTGCAAAGCCCATTTCCTGATGTTTGTAAAATGTTAATGAATATCTTTGAAGCATGCTGAGCCACTGCTTTTTTCAGCTAATGTTGAGGAATCATAATCTGTCCAGTCATCTTGTGTTTCTAAGAAATTTTCCTTTATAATTAATGTGAAAGCAAAATCCAAATTCCCAGAATAGCATAATGCAACGTGGGATATGCCACGCATTCCTTCTTTTGGAATCGTCTACCTTGCAGGACTCCAGCAGACCAGGCCTTGCTCAAGATCCAGCTATTAAGCTGTCATGGCATTAATGGCCCACCAGAGCCCCAAGCTTTGCAAGGTTGCTCTTTAGCAATAGGCCTGTGCCTTCATGTGGTGTTTGTCAAATGCACTTTAGACCATACACATAAGTCTTATTGTTATTCAATTTGAACAGAACAAGGGCCAAATTTTCTAATTTGAATACTCAGAGACTCAGGGTTCACTGAAGTCTAGAAGTTTAGGACCTCTAGGAGGAATTGCCCAACAGCTACTTGCTCATGCAAGCCAAGTCAGTCTTCAGCTTCCTCAGGCCAGATGGACAAAAGCTTTTCGTGAGTGGTCTCAACTGAGCACTGTGTTCAATTTTAGTTGGGGTTGCCCACTATAGACAAAGTAATTGGCTGCACAGAAGACAGACAATACAAACTACAAAGTAGAAGACAGACTATAAAACCAACAGAAACAAAACAAACCACAAAATTCGCCTTATAAGATAACCCAGGGTAGCCGGGCGTGGTGGCGCACGCTTGTAATCCCAGCATTTGGGAGGCTGAGACTGGAGGATTTGATTTTGTGGCCAGCCTCAGCTACCTAGTGAGGCACTCCACAACTTAGTGAGACCCTTTTTCAAAAATAAAGAATAAAAAATAGGGCTGGAGGTATAGCTCGGAGGTAGAATGCCCCGAGTTCAATCCCCAGTACCACACACACACAAAAAAGGATAACCCAGGGTAAAAATTAACCAAATTAACCAGAAGAGGAGAACAACACCTTGTCCTGCCTCCAGGACGGGGAAGTATTGCAGCATCCGGCTTTCCTCCACTCCTACCAGAAGAGTCGACTCACCAGACCAGATGCCTCTGGAGGACTTTTCCTGATTCCCTCCTCACATGTTGGTTGGGGAGTGCTCTTGATCCCACAGAAGGAGCCTTGCCCAGGGCTGAGAAACGTCTCTTAGTGGCCTGAGAGGGCTCTCTTCCCAAAGGGAAGTCTGTTCCAAGGTCTGGGATCACTTTCAAATCTCGCTGGGGTCTCCAAATGTTATATTCCATTGTGAGACAGGGACTCAAAATCACTGGTTTAGAAGTAAAGGGACTTATTAGCCACAGCGACTGTAACTCCATTCAGCACTGTGAGTAGAGAGCAGCAGCTTTGATTTAGGAAATTATGCATTTTATAGGTTAATACTGCTAGCAGGCGGTTTGGGGGAGAACTTTGCAAGCAAGCACAAGTTATGGAAGCGTAATTTTTCTGTTAGCTGACATGTAGAAATATATATATATATATATGTATATATATACGTATATACATACATATACATATATAATTTGACATTTTGAAATATTGCAATGATGTGAACCATTTAGGAACTGATTAAGCAACTACTTTTATTTTATTTATTTATTTATTATTTTTTTTTGCAGTACTGGGGATTGAACTCAGGGGCATATATACTCCGAGCTATACCCCCAGCCCTATTTTTTAGTCTTTATTTTGAAACCAGGTCTCACTAAGTTGCGGAGTGTCTCACTACATAGCTGAGGCTGGCCGCGAACCCGGATCCTCTGGTCTCAGCCTCCCGAAAGCTGGGATTACAAGCATGCGCCACCACGCCCGGCTTAAGCAACTACTTTTATATCTAACTCCTAGTGACCTGTTAACCCATTAACTTAAAAAATTTGAGTTTTGCTCTTAACATTGATAAACATCTAGGTTGGTTCCATAATTTGGCTATCGTGAACTGTGCTGCTATGAACATGGGTATGTATATATTACTGTAGTTCTCTGGTTTCAACCTCTTTGGAAAGATACCCAGGAGTGGTATAACCAGATCATATGGTGGACCCATTCCCAATTTTCTGAGGAATCTCCAGACTGAACTCTATAGCTGCTAAACTAATTTACAATCACATCAACAGTGTAGAAGAGTTCCAATTTCCCCACATCCTCGCCAACATTTATTATTTTTTTGACTTCTTGATGATTGCCATTCTGATTGGGGTTAGATGGAATCTCAGTGTAATTTTGATTTGCATCTGATTGCTAATGATGTTGAACATTTTTTCATGTATTTATTGGCTTTTTGTATTTTTTCTTTTCTTTTTTTTTTTGGCGGTACTGGGGATTGAACTCAGGGGCATTCTACTTCCGAGCTATACCCCCAGCCCTATTTTTTTATTCTTTATTTTGAAACCAGGTCTCACTAATTTTTGGAGTGCCTCACTAGGTAGCTGAGGTTGGCCTCGAATCCGGATCCTCAGGTCTCAGCCTCCCGAATGCTGGGATTACAAGCGTGCGCCACCACGCCTGGCAGCTATTTGTATTTTTTCTTTTGTGAAGTGTCTATTCAATTCAATTGCCCACTTCTTGATTGTTTTTTTTTTTTTAGTGTAGTCTTTTGAGTTCTTTGTATATTCTCGATATTAATCCTCTATCAGAGAAATAACTGGTAAAGAGCTCCCATTCTGTAGGCTTTCTCTTTAGACTCTTGATGGTTTCCTTTGATGAGTATAAACTTTAATTTAACGCCATTCCTTTTTTTTTTTTTTTTTTTTTTTTTTT
>PVLC010046860.1:0-11288 GCA_004027655.1 Graphiurus murinus | reverse complement strand
CCCCAGCCCTATTTTTTATTCTTTATTTTGAAACCGAGTCTCACTAAATTGCGGAGTGCCTCACTAGGTAGCTGAAGCTGGCCGCGAACCTGGATCCTCCGGTCTCAGCCTCCCGAATGCTGGGATTACAAGCGTGCGCCACCACGCCCGGCATCAAAATTTATTTATTTATTTATTTATTTTTTTTTTTTGCGGTACTGGGGATTGAACCCAGAGGCATTCTACCTCCGAGCTACACCCCCAGGCCTATTTTTTATTCTTTATTTTGAAACAGGGTCTCACTAAGTTGCGGAGGGCCTCACTAAGCAGCTGAGGCTGGCCTCAAACCCGGATCCTCCTGTCTCAGCCTCCCAAATGCTGGGATTACAAGCGTGCGCCACCACGCCCGGCTTCAAAATTTATTTTTAATGAAAATCTTTTTCTTTTTTTTTTTGTACTGGGGATTGAACCCAGGGGCATTCTATCTCCGAGCTACATTCCTAGTCCTGGTTTTTAATCTTTATTTTTGAAACAGGGTCACACTGAGTTGTCGAGAGCCTCACTAGCTAAGGCTGGTTGACAACCCGGATCCTCCAGTCCCAGCCTCCCAAGTACTGGGGTTACAAGTGTGCACCACCACGCCCGGCTTTTAATGAAAATCTTAACTTTTTTTTTTTTTTTCCCCCAGAGTGCTGGGGTTTGCTCAAGCATGCTAGGCAAGTGCTCTACCACCAAGTTGTACCCGCACACACACACCCAAAATGGGGAAATCTTTAAATCTTTAGTATATACTCTTTGATACAGGTTCTTGCTGTGTTTCTCAGGCTGGCCTCAAAATCATCGTCCTCCTGCCTCAGCCTCCCAAGTAGCTGGAATTACAGGTGCCCATCACTGCACCCAGCTCTAATATGTGTTCTTTTTTTTTTTTTTTTTTTTTTGTGGTACTGGGGATTGAACTCAGAGGCATTCTACATCCGAGCTATACCCCCAGCCCTATTTTTTATTTTGAAACCGAGTCTCACTAAGTTGCGGAGTGCCTCACTAGGTAGCTGAGGCTGGCCGCGAACCCGGATCCTCCGGTCTCAGCCTCCCGAATGCTGGGATTACAAGCGTGCGCCACCACGCCCGGCTCTAATATGTGTTCTTAATAGATAGACTTGTGTAACCCCAAATCCTCTCAGTTACAGAACATTACTGTCACCCCCCAAAAGTTTCCTTTCCCAGTTAATTCCCATTTCCACTTTAGAGACAACCATTGTTCTGATCTCACCTCCCCCTGTAGACTGGTAGTATATATACTAGAACTTTTTATAAAATAGAAATGGAATCATACATGTATACTTCATCATGTAAGGTTTCTTTCATTTATCACAGTGTATTTTTTTGTTTGTTTTGTTTTGTGGTACTGGGGGTGGAACCTGAGGGCCTTCTACCTCTAGGCTATACACCCAGCCCTATTTTATTTTATTTTTGCAGTACTGGAGAGGGAACCCAGGGGCATTCTACCTCCAAGCTACACCCCCAATCCTATTTAAAATTTGCTTTTTATTTTATTTATTTTTTTGCGGTACTGGGGATTGAACTCAAGGGCCTTCTACCTCCGAGCTATACCCCCAGTCCTATTTTTTATTCTTTATTTTGAAATAGGGTCTCACTAAGTTAAAGAGGGCCTCACTAGGTAGCTGAGGCTGGCTGCGAACCCGGATCTTAGCCTCCCAAATGCTGGCCTCGAACCTGGTCTCAGCCTCCCAAATGCTGGGATTACAAGTGTGTGGTACCACACCCGGCTCTATTTTTTTTTTTTTTTTCGGTACTGGGGATTGAACTCAGGGGCAGTCTACCTCCAAGCTCTACCCCCAGCCCTATTTTTTATTCTTTATTTTAAAACAGGGTCTCACTAAGTTGTAGAGTGCCTCACTAGGTAGCTGAGGCTGGCCGCGAACCTGGATCCTCTGGTCTCAACCTCCCAAATGCTGGAATTACAAGTGTGCGCCACCACGCCCAGCTCCAGCTCTATTTTTAATTCTTTATTTTGAAACAGGATCTCACTAAGTTGTGAAGGCCTCAGGAGGTTGCTGAGGCTGGCCTTGAACTCAGATCCTCCGGTCTCAGCCTCCCAAGTACTGAAATTACAAATGTACGCCACCATGCCTGGCTCCTGTTTTAATTTTTCATTTGGAAACAGGGTTAAGCGTGTGTCACCACGCCCAGCTTAGCACAGTACATTTGAGTTTCATTCATAGTGCATTTTATCAGTACTTTGTTCATTTTTATTACTGGGTAGTAAAAATATATATATATATATATATATGGATATGCCCTATCTTAAGTTTTCTTTTTCAGCTATTATGAATAAAGGTGCTTTAAACATTCTTATATGGTCACAAAGAAGTCATTATGTGGACATATTCATTTCTTTCATACATGAGAGTAGGATTTCAGGGTCATGGGGTAGATATATGTTTTAGTTTTATATATATTTAAAAGGAAAAAACCTGTCAAGACCCTTTTCTAAGATCTTCAACAAAAGAAAGAACAAACATTGTGATATGGTCAGATTACAGAATACTGTGCCATAATTAAAATGAAGTAGAAGCCGGGCGTGGTGGCACATGCTTGTAATCCCAGTACTTGGGAGGCTGAGACTGGAGAATCACAGGTTCAAGACCAGCCTCAGCTACTTAGGCCCTCTGCAACTTAGTGAGACCCTGTTCCAAAACAAAGAATAAAAAATAGGGCTGAGGATGATGTAGCTCAAAGGTAGAATGCCCTTGAGTTCAATCTCCAGTACTGGGGGAAAAAAAAAAAAAAATGTAGAGCCACGTGTATGAGTAGGGATAAATTTCAGAAACATAATTTTTGGTAAAAAGTAAAAACAAATTGTGGGTGGAAACATTCAGTATGATACCATTTACATAAATTTGAAAGCATGTGAAACAAATACTAAAAATAGTTGTGGATACATACTCATAAGGTAATAGCATAAAGCATGTTTGCAAAAATAGCCAGTGACTTCAGGGCAGTAGACTCTCCAGAGGGAGTGACTATGGGATCATAGGGGTTCACAATAGGCTTCAACTACGCCTGGAAGGCAGTTTTAAAATCATCAGAAGCATAATTGATAAGATGTTATGGTATTTCTGGCTGCTGACTTGTTGGTTCCCAAAGATCTCTTCCTGAACTGTTTATTTAAATAATTTGCTCACTTCACCCCTGCCCTCTGCCTCTGTGGGTAATTGAGGCCAGGCTGACCCAGGAGGGGGAATAGCACTGTCCTGTCTCGTTCCTGAGCCTCAGTCTTTGGCCACCACAGCTCAGGGACAGCTCCTTGGAGACTGCAGAGGGGAGGGTCCTGGGACAAAGCGTACTTTTGACCTGCTCGGCTCCTCCTGTGCAGGCCTTCCTCCCCTGTCATCTGAGCCAAGCGCCCTTGGTTTCACTTCCAAACCTCACTTGAAATTGAGCCATATTTTAAAGTAATTATTCTGTTCCATTGTTTTAGTTGTGTTGTTCAGGAACTCTATATTTATGTGATTTTATTTGCCCATCTTTCTCTATCCCTTCTGATTTAATTGGTTTTTTTTTTGTTTTTTGTTTTTTTAATTTCTCAGCCAGGCATGATGGTGCATGCTTGTAATCCCAGTACTTAGGAGACTGAGACAGGAGGATCACAGGTTCACAGCCAACCTCAGCTATTTAGTGAGGCCCTCTGAAACTTAGTAAGGCCCTGTTTCAAAATTAAGAATAAAAAATAGGACTGGGGGGGTAGCTCGGAGGTACTGAGGGTTGGTGCCCCTGGGTTCAATCCTCCGTAAACACACACACACACACACACACACACACACACACACACACACACGCCCACCAATAATAATAAAAAATAAAATTTCTCTATCATTTTCCTTATACCCATTCTTTATGTCTTCCACAGCAGCCCTTACAATGCTACCTCTTCTCCCTTGGGTTTCTTATAATTTGACTTTCACTTCCAGGACATTTGTATATTTTTTGTTCTGTTTCTTTTTGAAATCTCCCAGTTCCTGGTTCATGCCCCCTGCTCTCCTCACCTTGTATTTTCTGATCATCCCTTCCTGCTGTTGTTTCTGCTTTGTCATTTCCTACAGAGCTGCCATTGCCTTGTTACTTTTTTATTTTTTTAATTCATTGTAGAATATTGGAATAAAATTGTCTTCTGCTTGGTAGTGACGTTGTCCTGATGTGTTTTTCTTTCTGTAGGGAAGTTTTACTACTCTGAAGTTTTCAAGGTTTTTTTTTTTTCCCCTTGGCAGTACATTTTATGGACATTTTTCTTATGAAGACTTCATTGGATGTTGAGTTAAAACTGTGTGTGTGTGTGTGTTGCTAGGGATTGAACTCGGGCATTCTACCTCTGATATACACCCCCAACCCTATTTTATTCTTTTTATTTTGAAACAAGGTCTCACTAAGTTGCAGAGGGCCTCACAAAGTTGCTGAGACTGGCCATGAACTTACGATCCTCCTGTCTCAGCCTCCCAATTATTGGGATTACAGATGTGTGCTCAGCTAAGAGTTGCAGCTTTTTATCATTTCTTTTTGAATGAGTTGGATTTTTCTTAACCAGTAACTAGCAAGAGAATCCTGTGATGGGAGTAGGGAGGTAACTTTCCTCCATCCTCAGCTCAAGGGCTCCCTCTGTTGTTACGGTAGGGTGGAGTACACTCTATAGCAGCTCTGTGTAGCCAGGCGGCCTCCGACTTTAGGATCCTCACCAGACTCTCATGGGTTCCCACAGCTAGCTCAGAGCTTGCCTGCTTCTCCCCAGCCCCTGATGGCCAGACGTCCTGCCCTTCCTGCCAAGGGGCTACTCCCTCTGGACAAGGTCCCCCCGCAGCTCCACAGTGGGAGTCCTCTAGGTCCTCGCATGAGTGTTCTCTTTTTCCCTGGTCTTCCTCACAGCAGTTCCCATCAGGGTGAGTCCTCTCCTCCTAAGATGGGATTTCCACTGGGGGCTGCTGGGACCTGCCACCACCTGGACTCGAATGCAGTTCCTGGCGTTTCTGTGGGTGGCTGCTGGTCAGGAGGATGCTACACATACAGTGAAGCGTGTGCATTCTCACTTCCTTGTTTCCCTGAAGATGCAGTTTGTAGGCCTCTCTCACCCTTCATTCATGCTGTCCCCGTATGGTTTTCGGGAGCAATGGAAAGACCTGAGCAGAGTCATCACCAGGCTCCAGTCTGGTGGTGTAGCGTCCTTGGCAGTCTCTGGGGGCCCTCTGTGCTTTTCTCCGTGCTCTTAGCTATGACTGCTCCAGCCAAACTGATCCTCTCACGGTCCCCAACTCTTCTGGCACAGTGCTTCCTGTGTTGCTGCTGTTTTCCATGCTGGAGCGCCCACTTCAGGGCCTCTTGGTGACAGCTTTTGTGTTGGCGACACGGCTTGTATTCCTTCCTTTCCTCTGGGATCTCCATCTCACCCCCGACCCCCCATGCCCCTTTCCCCAGTAGGACCAGGTGCATAAACCCAGCTTGTAAATTGCGTTCCCCTTCCTTTGGCAACAGCAATTGTTTCAGGGAAACATAAATGTCCAGCCAGGGCTGAGGTCCTTCCCAGTACCTTTCTCCTCTCCAGTAGCTGAGAGTTTATATTACACAGAATCTAACCATATCTTGCCTTCTCTCCTGTCGGAATGACTTCACCAGGCCTGTAGGGAGATGTTCCATTGTGTGGCCTTGCACATCACCATTCCTTTGAGTCAAAACCTGGCAATAAGCCAGGTGCAGTGTTGCACGCCAGTAATCCCAGTACTTGGGAGGCTGGGACAGGAGAACCACAGATTCAAGGACAGCCTCAGTGACAGTATAAGACTAAGCAACCCAGCGAAGACCTTGTTTCAAAACAAAAAATAACAAGGGCTGGGGATGCATCTTGGAGGTAGAATGCCCCTGGGTTCAATTCCTAGTGCCACACACACACAAAGGAAAAAAAAAACCCAAAAATCTGACAGTAGGAGGAGGACTGACCTAAAGTTTACTGGTACAGATGAAATGAAACCTCATTCTTGAACCATCAACTAGGCAAACAATCCTGGAAGTTATTTTGTGCTGACAAGAGGGTGAATAAATGAGCAGGCATACGTTGCTATTGTGTGTGAAATGTTGTACCTTACGGCAGTGCAGCCTACTGTCAATGGACATAAATACAGAGATTATATTTGGTAAAGTCGCTTCTGTTCATCGGTTCTGAGGAAATCAAAGATGCGTGTTCAAGAAAGTTTGCAATAGCTTTATTTGTAATAGAAAAAATTCAAAGACTGCATTTTTTTTTCAGGAAGTGTTGAATAAATTATAGTTCACCAGTAACACAAGAGTATATCATGCAGTTATGTTTTTTAAATGAGTTGGTATGTATTGTCTTTTTTTTTTTTTTTTTGCGGTACTGGGGATGGAACCCAGGGGCATTCTACCTCCAAGCTATACCTCGAGCCCTATTTTTTATTCATTTTTTTCAAACATGGTCTCACAAAGTTGCAGAGGGCCTCACTAAATAGCTGAAGCTGGCCGAAAACCCGGATCCTCCGGTCTCAGCCTCCCAAGTACTGGGATTACAAGCGTGCGCCACCATGCCCGGCTTGTCTTATGTTTTTTAATAAAGTGAAAAATTTTGAGAGCATGGCCTTGACATAGATGGTTATAATCAAGTTTCTTTCACGTAATACTTGTGAAAGGTCTGGCAGTTGCTTAACCTCAGTTTTCATCTGTAAAATATCGACCTCACAGGGTCTGACTAAAGGAAATAACGTGCCAGGCATGGTGGTGCACACCTGAAATCTCAGTACTTGGGAGACTGAGAGAGGAGGATCCCAGGTTTAATGCCAACCTGGGCAACTTAATGAGACCCTCAGCAACTTAGTGAGACCCTGTCTCAAAATAAAAAATGAAGCCAGGCACAGTGACACATACCTGTAATCCCAGTACTTGGGAGGCTGAGACAGGAGGATTGAAGGTTCAAGGCCAGTGCACATTAATTTGGCAAGACCCTGTTCAAGATAAAAAATAAAAAAGGGCTGGGGGTATAGCTCAGAGGTAGGATGCCCTTGAGTTCAATCCCCAGTTCCACAAAAATGAGTAAATAGGACTGGGGGGTCTAGCACAATGATAGTGTTCCCCTGGGTCCAATCCCCAGGACTGCAAAATAGTAATACAGGAAATGAAGCATGTCACACATTGTAATTCTTATGTGAATGTTGTTTTCTTTTTCTGCCACAGAAGTGATTTGGAGTGAATATTAACACACAAAACATGTGGCTCTGCTCCTGGTGTGTGTTCTCCTGAGGTTCTTACCTTGGCTCAGGGCTACCAACGAGGGGACTTAGTGTCTCTCTGGAGAAAAATATCAGGAGGTAATCCCTATTTGAATCCTTTTAGAGATAGAGAGTAATATACAATAGTGCCTTGGCTCTCCGGGGCTTATTTACCTGGTACTTTGGTTATTACTAACCCAGCTGAGACATAGGAAGGAAGGAAGAGGGCCCCTGAATAGCCAGAACAGATGTTTGAAGTTCAGGCTCTTGCCAGATCTCTTATTGGGGTTGGGATGGTTTTGTGTGGGGGTAGCGGGTACTGAGCCCAGGGGCATTCTGCCTGAGTTACACCCCCAGCCCTTTTTATTTTTTGTTTTGAAACAGACTTTCATTAGACTGCTGAGAATCTCACCAAGTTGCTGAGGCTGTTCTTGAACCTGCAATCCTCATTTCTCAGTTTCTCAGGCACATACCACTACATCCGGGCGGGGGTGTGAGGTGTGTGTGTGTGTGTGTGTGTGTGTGTGTGTGTGTGTGTGTGTGAGAGAGAGAGAGAGACAGAGAGAGAGACAGAGAGACAGAGACTCTGAGACTTACGGCATCAGGGGTGCACTGGAGACAAACACACAGGAAGCCAAGTGGTTCTCAGGGAGTAACTGCTGCATGTAGTGACAATGCTGACTCATCAGGGAGAAACTAATTCAGTCTTCATATAGTCATAAAGGTCCCTATTTCAGAACAGCAATTTTGCTGCTTAAAAGATAATTTTTGAGCTGGGAGTAGTGGCATATGCTTATAATCCCAGTGCTTGGAAGGCTGAAACAGGAAGATCACAGGTTTGCAGCCAGCCTCAGCTACTCAGGTCCTCCACAATTTAGTGAGACCCTGTTTCAAAATAAAGAATAAAAAATAGGGCTGGGGGTGTAGCTCGGAGGTAAAATGCACCTGGATTCAATTCCCAGTACCACATTAAAAAAAAAAAGTACTTAGGAGGCTGAGACAGGAGATTGCAAGGACAGCCTCGGCAACAAAGCAAGACCTTCAGCAACCTGTCAAGATCCTGTTTCAAAACAAAGAAAAACTTTTTTTTTGTAGTACTGGGGATTGAACCCAGGGGCATTCTACCTCTGAGCTATACCTTCAGCCCTATTATATTCTTTATTTTGAAATAGGGTCTCACTAAATTGCTGGGGCTGGCTTCGAATCTGCTATCCACCTAGTCTCAGCCTCCCAAGTACTGGGATTACAAGTTTGAGCCACCACGCCCAGCTTACTTTTAAAGGGCACACTACAAAAAAAAACCCCTGTATGTAGCTCAGAGATAGAATGCACCTAGGTTCATTCCCTAGCACCACAAAAAAAAAAAAAAAAAAAAGATTTTCTTTTTTCCTGTGTGTGTCATGCTGGGGATTGACATTCTACTTCTGAGCTATACCCCCAGCCCTATATTTTATTTTTTATTTGGAAGCAGGGTCTTGCTAAGTTGCTGACAGTCTCACTAAGTTGCTGAGGCTGGCTGTGAACCTGTGATCCTCCTGTCTCAGCCTCCCAAGTACTGGGATTATAGGTTGCGCCACCATGCCTGGCTAGGAATAAAAATCTTTATATATGTACAGGTTCAAATTCAGCTAAATATGCCTGTGTGTACACAAACAAGGACCTCTCGTTCCTGGGCATTGTTAGAGTTAGATATAAAATGTCCCCTAAGGAGCTCACATTCAGAGTTGATATCATTAAGTCATAAGAGTTATAATCTCAGCAATGGATAATCCATTGTCACAAAGTTATCAGGGTGGTGGCCCAGGCCTATGGGTTGTGACTGGAGAAGGTGGGTCCCTGGGGGTGTGGCCTTGGTTATTGGATATGGTTCCTCTTCCCCTCACTCTCTTGCTTCCTGCCTCTGTGACGGGAGAGTGAAGCCTTGCTGGGACAGGCATGCTAGAGGAGGGGAGCATCAGAGCCTGCCCTGCAGAGCCAGGGTGGAAGGACTTCTCCCGTGTCACAGGGTTCATTATTTGGAGTTTCCATCAAGCAGCCCCTCTTTAATTAAGGACCTTGTGTTTACTTATTAAACATCACGCTTAATTATTATAAGCTCACATTTACTGATAACATTTTTACTATCTACTCTAATGAATTTTTCCCACCTGTCTACAATTTCCTCTTCATCACCACTGTCATCCTCAGGACTATTTATACCTAACATGATTCTGTAATTTCTCTTCTTAAGATGTGCACAGCAAGCCGGGCGTGGTGGCGCACGCTTGTAATCCCAGCATTTGGGAGGCTGAGACCGGAGGATCCGGGTTCGCGGCCAGCCTCAGCTTTCTAGTGAGGCACTCCGCAACTTAGTGAGACCCTGTTTCAAAATAAAGAATAAAAATAGGGCTGGGGGTATAGCTCGGAGGTAGAATGCCCCTGAGTTCAATCCCCAGTACCGCAAAAAAAAAAAAAAAAAAAAAAAAAAAAAAAAAAAAAAAAAAAAAAAAAAAAAAAAAAAAAAAAAAAAAAAAAAAAAAAAGATGTGCACAGCAAGAGTATCACTGTCAATGTGGAAATTTCTTCATTTTTCTTTTTTGATATCAGAATATATATATAATTTTTCCCCAGTACTGGGGATTGAACCCAGAGGCATTCTGCCTTCGAGCGACACCCCCTAGCCTGATTTTATTTCATATTTGGAAACAGGGTCTCTCCAGGTTGGTGAGAATCTCACTATTTGCTGAGGCTGTTCTTGAACCACTAAGCCTCCTGTCTCAGCCTCCTCCCAAATACTGGGATTACAGGTCTATGCCACCACACTCAGTTCAGCTTTATATTTTAGCTTTTAGCATAAAGTAGTCTTTTTCATTAGCAATAGGAAATCCTTTGAAGTCTTTGTCTAAGCCAAGTGTGGTGGCACACACCTGTAATCCCAGTACTTGGGAGACTAAGATGAGAATCAAGGCCAGCCCCAGCAAATTAGCAAGATCCTGTTTCAAAGTCTGGGGTGTACCTCACAGGTAGAATGTCCGTGGGTTCAATCCTTGGTACCAAAAAACAAAAACAAAAAAACTTCATCTGTAGATTTGATTTCAGATATCACTATAAGCTAAAGCCCATGCCAAGTATTTAAAAAAATAAACTTCCAATTTTGAAATACTTAGAGCTTTCTTTACAGGAATGTCGCAGAGGTCGTCCAGAGTTCCCATATACTTCACACCTGTCTTTCACTAATGTTAAATAACCATGGCGCCTTGGTTAAATCTAAGTAATAATGATATAATACTGTTGACTAAAGTCTGTGCTTTCAGAAAGGCCATCATCTCCCAACGATGGCCTTCTGTTTTAGGATCCAGTCCAGGGTTCATCATTATACTTCATCATTTTATCTTCTCTGATATGTGGCAGGATCTCACTCTTGCCTTGTTTTTCATGATGTTGAAACTTGAGCAGTATCGGTCAGGTCTTTTATAGGATAGTCTCAGTTTGAATGACTGACATTCTCTCGTGATTTGTTTAAGCCAAGTGGGGCACCTGTATATGTTTCCTATATTGAAATTATTGACATGTATCAAAGACTTTTATTTATTTATTGTGGTACTGGGGATTGAACCCAGGGGCATTCTACCTCCAAACCACCCCCCCCCCCGCGCCCTATTTTTTATTCTTTATTTTGAAACTGGGTCTCCCTACGTTTCGGAGTGCCTCACTAGGTAGCTGAGGCTGGCCGAGAACCTGGATCCTCTGATCTCAGCCTCCCAAATGCTGGGATTACAAGTGTGCACCACCATGCCCAGCTTCTTTTTTTTTTTTTTTTTTTTTTTTTTTTTTTTTTTTTTTTTTTGCGGTACTGGGGATTGAACTCAGGGGCATTCTACCTCCAAGCTACACCCCCAGCCCTATTTTTTATTCTTTATTTTGAAACAGGGTCTCACTAAGTTGCGGAGTGCCTCACTAGGTAGCTGAGGCTGGCCGCAAACCCGGATCCTCCGGTCTCAGCCTCCCGAATGCTGGGATTACAAGCGTGCGCCACCACGCCCGGCT
>PVLC010046859.1:0-11259 GCA_004027655.1 Graphiurus murinus | reverse complement strand
TAGAACCAAAGGCATTCTACCTCTGAGCAAAATCCTAGTCCTATTTTATTTTCTATTTTGAAAAGGTCTAACTAAATTGCAGAGGGTCTCACTAAGTTGCTGAGGCTCTCCTAGAACCCTCAATTCTCCTGTTTCAGCTTCCCAAATACTGGGGTTACAGGTGTACAGCACCACGCTGGGCTCAAAATGGCCCAAGCCTTAAGGGAATGATGTCAGCAGTTTCAAAAATTAAGAAAACAAGTCACTAACGGATGAAAGTAAACTAAATCAATCTAATGCTTCACGTTTTATATAAGCTGAGAGAATAAGCAGGCTTGTTTCTTTTCTTCATAATTACTTTCTGAAATGGCGCTCACCTCTGCTTCTTCCTTCATGTCTACCTACAGTGCCCAGAAACCCAAGATGCTCAGAAAATGTGACTAGCCTGAAAAGCAAGGGAAACGAAGAGGACAGAAGGCAGTGGCCGGCTCAGAACCGCTCCCTGAAAGGCCTTTATTGAGCTCACTTCTCGTCACCCTGTCCCTACTGTGTAGCGGGACAACAAAGGAAGGGACTGTGGGGCTGCTAATAGAAACAGCCACATCAGGGATGACAGGACCCAGCTTTGTAAGCGCCTGCCAGCACTAACACAATGGCTTTGTCCTGCCTCCACTGAGGAGCCAGGCACCCAGTGAAAAAAGAAAACGCTTTCTTTCCACTCAAAACCGCTCTGAAATTCCCCGCCATGTATTTCCACGCCTGGATTCTAGAGAGAACACAATACCCGCCGCTATTTGTCCCTTTCTCTGCCTCAGATCGAATACTGATGGTTCATGTCCACAGCAGCAAAAGGGATTTGGTTCTTGTTGATATTTCTTTCACAATGGAATCGAGAGCTTGCTGGGGAATATTGTTCAGGTAACCCTTTAAAGTCATTTGCAAGAAAATGACAGTAAAGTTAAACTTAGCAGCCTGGTAAGGTGAACTCTGACCTACCAACCCCAAACTGGGCAAAATCTTGCTGAAAGTCGCCAAATTATGTTTCTCAGTAGAACACTAACTGGAAATGAGAATTGGATTCATGCTTTTGAAATCCTTTGTTATTTGGAACCATGGCTGTGTGATGCTTGGTCTTTGGCTTCAGTGAAAGGTTTTGGCAACACATGCCCCAGATAGTGCCACCATTTGACTACTGTCACAGGGAAGGTTTGGGCTTCCTGAGCTTGACTCCAGAATTATCACTAGAGCCAGTTCAACACTGTTGAAATTTCAATCTCAAAATGACTGGGCAAAGGAGGCAAGAAACAATATGTTGGAAGATATTCCTCTCATAGCTGTGAATTTTTTTTTTTTTCTTCAATACTGGGGATTGAACACAGGGGCATTCTACCTCCAAGCTACACTCTCAGCCTTACTTTATTTTTATTTTTTGAAACAGGGTCTTACAAGGTTGATGAGAGTCTCACTATTTGCTGAGGCTGCCCTCAAACTTGCAATCCCCCTGTCTCAGCCTCCCAAGTACCAGGATTATAGGCATGTGCCACCATGCCTGGCTAAAAATTTGATTTTAAATATTTAGGTTCTATTTTATGTTTTTTTGTTTCTTTGTTATGTTTTGTTTGTTGTTTTGTAATCCCAAGCACTAGGATTACAAGTGTGCACCACCACACCTGGCTTTAAACTTAGATTCTTAGTACCGACAAATTTACCTCTTAAAATGTTTGGGAGAAAAGGGAATATATAAATTGTTTGAAAGAATGAGAGCCATTTGTTTTGTTTTATTTTTAACCCAGTTTGGCACCCATCAAATTTTGTGACTGATATTAAAGACCATAGCAGTTTGAAAAAGGCTTTATATAATAACTTCCCTGTCACACTCTCAAGTAAAGAGAGTCTCCACTGGGGGGAAAGGAGGGAAATCCATGTTCATTTGTGTTTTAAAGGCTGCCTCCTCCCTCATTCTAGAACTAGGGAGGAAGAGATCTGATTTAGAGCCTGTGTTCCAGCTCTGCTCCTTCTGAGATTGCTCACTCAGCCTATGGAATCTGTGTTCCACCATCATCTGTCACCCTGGGAGGGTACTACCAGCCCACCTCCTGGCGTTGTCTGTTGTGGAAACCAATTAAGAAAGCCTTAGAGAATCTACGATGCACCAGGTACCCACCTAACAAATTTACTAAGAAAGGGCCGTGCTGCCAAACACTGCACAGTGGGTACAACCATGAACAAAGGAGATGCCACTCCTGCGGGGCAGACCTACAGCAAGCGAGACTATGCACCGTGAGGAGGCGCAGGGACCACGAGAACAGGCGGGCAGCATCTGATCAGCCCACCAACTATCACGCAGTGTCCCCTATACAGTTCCACAATGAAGGTATCAGTGAAAAGTGCTCATCAGTCTAGGTTGTTAATGCATTTAATACAGTTAGTACGTTTATTTGGCGCATTTTTATTAAGCAATTACTATGGGCCCAGTACCCTAAGGTGCTGGGGATTTGGTGCTACACAAAGTTTGCATCTAATATGGCCGAGATTTCATTCATTCCTTATTTACATGAAATGTAAAATATAGCCACTAACTACGTGTAAATAGCCATGCTTTTTCTACTGCAATACAATGCCCCCCCTCCAAAAAAATGTCTCTACACACAAATGTTGTCAGGAACATTCTAACTGATATAAATGCAGTAAATAGTTTATTTCTTATTTTACTCTCCAGGCCACATCTTAAAATATACCAAATAACTGCCACTCTACACAAGGCACGCTTGGGCTTGAGGGATCACAGTGTGTGTGTGTTGGCATTGAGCAGAATACTCCCCCACACATTCCCCCCAAGGAAAAGGAACGCATGCTGGAATCCATCCAATAACAACCCCGGTTCTAGCAAGGGGAATATCAGCTATTTAGGAAGCATTTCCTGCAGATATTTTTTAAAGAGTAAAAAAAGTTGAATTATTTATTTTAGAAACTAAGCTCAAGTTCAATTTTAACATGCCAAATGTCTGTCTTCACAAAGTTTAAAAGTTTTATTTATTTATTTTTTAAGTCCTGAGAACTAGGCTGTCCAGGACTTACTCAACCCTGCTGTCCAAAAATTCATTATGGGAGAGAGGGGAAAAGGCTAGTGAAGGATGAGAAAAAGAATGAAAGGTATAGCAGAAAAGAGCCACATGTTAATCTCTGGGACTAGTAACCTAAAAACCCACATACTCAACAAACACTCAGAGCCAGTGTTTAAAATGTACCGCAAAGAAGACAGTAAACATCCAGTTAAATGTGACCAAATGCTACTCAAGTCCAGAGCAAGGGTCCCCAAATCTGGGCTTCCTAGGAAAGAGACCAAGCCCAAGTTTTCTGGCATGGTGGGTCTGGGATGGTATCTGGGAATCTGTATTCTTTTAACTGTCTCCAAATGATGCCAGTTCCCAACCATGGGAACCACCGATTTACTGTTTACTTAACTGAAAAAAGTATTGATATTTTTATTTTAATAACAGGCAACTGTTTTGCTAAGTGCTTTGCATTAATTCTAATGTCCATCCCAGGACAAGAACTAATACTAATACTGTGTCTGTCTTTAAGTGAGGAAACACAAGGCATAGAGGGGTAAAATAGCTTGAACGGTGTTCAGTGGATTTGAGTGTGGGGTTTTTATCCAGGTCTTGGCTGTCCCACATTTTCTTAGTACTCGGAGCTGGTGAACCCAAAGCGAGCTACAGTCTCTTCCTACTGTGTTCTAAGGATGTCACGGGACAACTCATCTAACTACTATATGATAGGCATTAAAGTTTTTAATATAGAATGTTAATACCAAAATTCAGTAATAAGTTGCGTAATTTAAGAGATGTTGTGAAATCTTATATATTAAGTATAGCCTAGTTGGGCATGGTAGCGCATACCTGTAATCCCAGAACAGGAGGACCACAGGTTGGAGACCAGCCTCAGCAATTTAACCAGGCTCTCGGCAACCTAGCAAGACACTGTTTAAAAAAAAAAAAAAAAAAAAAACAGCATTTTTTGGAACACTTTCCAAAAAGAAGGGCTAGGGACATAGATAAGAGATAGAATGCCCCTGCCCCCAGTACCAAAAACAAAAAGCAACAACAACAAGGTCTACTTATACTTAGAGCCTTGGGGAAATATTTGATCAGATCTACAGTTTTTTAAATTACTTTTTAATATAAGGGCTATATATATAGCTCAGTGGTAGAATGCTTGCCTAGCATGTACAAGGCTCTGGGTTCAAACCCCAGCACACTCCTAACCCCCCCAAAATAAAACAAAACAAGAGAAAATCAACTTCAAATTAGTAGAAGGCAGCTTCTGGTTTCAGGGAATAAATGCCCCTTTATCAACACTAGATGTTTACCTAGAAGGAAAAGCCCAGATCGTTAGGAAGCATTGCCAAAGCCAACAGCTTTTCACAGCCCCAAGCTTTGTTACTGGGACTCCTTTGTCTAGACAATCCAGCTACTACTGCAACTATTCTGGTGTGCCAAGTCTTCATTTTTCAAGGCCCAGCCCAAATATTGCTTTCTTCATTGAAGCCTTCCCAGATGCCCTGGCAGAAATATTTCTTGAAGGCTTTGTGATTTGCAATGCTTCTATCACTAAGAGAGCAAGCAATTCTCTGTGGTAATACCTGCCCACTCGAAAATCAGGATGTTCAAGACACGCCATCCTAACTTCATCACTGTGTGTGTGTGTGTTACACACGCGCATGTGCGCACATACTCTCTCCTGGGAATTAAGCACGGGGCAATCTACTTCAAGCTACACCCACATTCCTATTTTATTTTTATTTTGAAACAGGTTTCCCTAAGTTGCTGAGGCTGGCCTGGAACCTGACATTATCCTCTCTCAACCTCCCAAGTATTGAGATGATAAGTTTAGGCCACCACACCCAGCTGTCATATTTTCTTAGGAGCTCCACCACCCAAATCTGCCTGGTCCTTTTTTTTTTTTTTTTTTTTTGGGGGGGGGGGGGGGGATACTGAGGCATGAACCTAGGGCTTTATCCATCCTAAGCGCATGCTCTATCACTGAGCTACACCCCCAGCCTATGCTTGGTCAATTTTATAGTCTCAAACTATTTGCACTTATTTATGATTACATGCTTTATTTCTCAAAATATCCCAAATATGTTTATTTTACATTCTGTACCAAATAAATCTAAAGTCCTTGGGGTTCTAAATCTTTGGTTTTACTTGTTTCTGCTGTCAGTCCTGGTAGTCTGTTTTCTAGTAGGATTGGAGATCTTTGATTCTGAACTCGTATTTGGTTAATGAGTCAAGAAATTCAAATTCTAAGGTCTAACAGGGGAGGGCCTTCCTCCAAAAAGGGTTTGCATTTGCTTCTTCCAGAAGCCAAAGGGCACCATGTCCTTGGGGCCACTCTGGCTCCCTTTTCAGGTCCTAGTGGAATACCGGCTCTTCCACCTTTACGCTGACCCATGGCTGGGTTTCTAATCACTTGCTTCAGAGGTGACCTCTCTTTTCTGTTTGCTTACACAAAGCTCCCAACTTTGGTTTGATGTTTCCCTGTGAAGGTAGATCTGAATGAAGTGGAAGACTGTGGAGATGTTCGTCTGATCCCAAAAGTGCATTTAAAAAGGTTTTATCCAGAATATAGTGGGAAAGTGTGTTAAAATATCCAGTCTACCACATTGCCAGAAATCTAAGCAATACTAATCTTGAACTAATTGTCTTCCCCTAAAACCAATCTTTCCTCCTTTGTTCTACATTTTGCTAAATAGCACCATTCACTCACCCAAATCTTCAATTCCAAATTGCAAACACCGAGGACCCTCTCCCATTCCCTCCACTACCCCATGTGCAACTAGGCAGCAAGTCCTAACTTCTTGATCAAAAGTGGGCATGCAGCCAGGTGCAATGGTGCACACCTATAATCCCAGTACTTGGGCAGATGAGACAGAAGAATCACAGGTTCACAGTCAGCCTCAGCAACTTAGCAAGGCCCTCAGCAACTTAGCAAGACTCTGTTTCAAAATAAAAAAATTAAAGGGCTAGAAATATAGCTCAGAGGTAGAATGATCCTGGGTCAATCCCCTGTACCAAAAAATAAGAAAATGGTCATGTGTGTATATTTATCTTAGCCATAATAATATATTTTAATCATCAAGGCCAAATAAAAATAAATGAGGCAGAATTAAAGTCTGAGTCATGCATCCTGCTAAATGAAGATGCTTTATACAAAGAAAGCTTAGAATACAGGGCCAGGGAAGGAGGGCTGAGTTTCACAGGGATTTCAGCCGAAGTGGCACTTTTAGTTGTCAGAAACATAATCACATTTTTCGAAGAGGTTTAATTTTAGCCAAACAAAATTATCTGCCATGATAAATTAATGTTAGCTTGAATTTTATTGGTTTTGTAGTCTTGTTTCAATTTACTCTATAAATCTGTCACTGGTTTATAGTTAAATAAGAGCTAGACACATAGGCGTTTATACCTAGTTTTACATTTGGGCATATTTAAGCTCCTTCACAATTTAAAAAAAAATCATTACTGAGATTTGTGAAGAATTTTTTCCTTGAAATAAAGAGGTCCTTAAGTTACTGGAATTTAGGGAACACTGGTCTTTATAAACTTTGCCACCTTTGACACATTTAGCATTCTCTCCATAAATGAATACAGAGAACTGGGACATAATGGCACAAGCAAGAAATCACTTGTTGAACTCCAATTTCTCTCTCTGGCTGCTTGAACTGTGTCGTTCCTGATTAGTCTCTGGTGGCAACATGCTTTGTTCCTTGCCTCTAACAGAGGTGGTTTCTAATGTGTAAGGCAACTGGAACCACTGCTCAGCCGGGCTCTCACCATCACCTACTTCCATTACAATTTACAAGCGACATGAACATACCTGGCAACTGTACAACAAATGTGTCAAACAAAGGACAGTGCTTGCCTTAAGGAAGTTCATTTCCTGGTTGGGCTCAATAACTGGGAATTTGGAGGGAATATAGCATTTTGTTTTGTTTTGTTTTTTTCTGAGGGAGTACAAGAAATTCCCAACCATTTCTTTTTAACATATTTTTTGAGATGGGGTCTTGTCAAGTTGCCCAAGGTGGCCTCAAGCTTGCAATCCTCCTGCCTCAACCTACTGAGTTGCTGGGATTGCAGGCATGTGCAACCATGCCTGGTTTAACTGCTATTTTCTTCCTTTTTGTGGACTTTAGGTCTCTCAACTTCCAGATTGTCCTGTTGCCAAGATAAAACTCTCTCTCCAACAACCTACTTGCCCACATGTCACCATCTTGTGTTTCTGTTTCCATGGAGTCTCATTCAATCAGAACCAGGAGGGAGGTCACAATCTATCCCTCTTTGGACAGAGTCATGTGGGGCCGGATCCACACAGATGATGACAGGGACAGTATCCAGTTCTAGCAGGTCTTATCCATCCAACTCTTAACTCATCTAACAGACTTAAAGTGAATGAGTTTGGTCATCATTAAACTTCATTTTTTAAAAAATCATGTATTCTGGCATTGTGGAGGCTATCCCTAGTGTATGAAACACCAACTTATGATTCAATCAAAATTTAAGAAAATCTTCTCAAATCTCAAATTCAGAAACCTAATTCTAGGATTCTTACTTAGAAATGTGTTGTTGATGTTTTAAGTCCAGGGTACATTAACTCTGGAGGGGACGCAGGTGACATTACCTTCTGATTCAAGAAGAAAAACAATATTCTTCTGATAATTTAAAAATAAGCTAGTGACCTCAGGTAACTCTAATCCGGATGTGGAGTGGGGCAACTTTGACAGGTACAAGTGACTTTAATGCTGATAGTCTAAAAGCTACTTGATAAGAAAAATTGATCTACTTAGCTTTAGCTTTTGTGTGTGTGTGTGTTTGGTACTGGGGATTGAACCCAGGGGCATTCTATTTCACAGCTGAACCCTCAATCCTATTTTTCATTCTTTATTTTGAAACAGGGTCTCTTTTTTTTTTTTTTTTTTCTTTTGTGATACTGGGAATTGAATCCAGGGGCATTCTGTTTCAGAGCTGAATCCCCAGTCCTATTTTTTATTCTTTATTTTGAAACAGGGTCTCACTAAGTTGTGGAGGGCCTAAGTAGCTGAGGCTGGCCACAAACCTATGATCTCCTGTCCCAGCCTCCCAAGTACTGGAATTACAAGTGTGCTCCACCATGCCCAGCATACTTAGCATTTTTTAAATGAAAACAACTTTTGGACTATTTCTATCTAGTCAAGAAAGTAAGGAAGAAGAAAGAGGAGGAAGAGGAGGATGAGGAGCAAGAGGAAGAAGAGGAGAGAGGAAGAAGGAGAAGAAGAAGAAAGCAGGAGAAAAAAGAAGAGTAAGAATCCCAAAGCGACGCTACCCAAACAGATGAGACCGACCAGACAGACAGATGTGGCGTAACCCTTCAAGCATGTGGAAAAGTGGCTTAAACAGGAGCGCATTCCTAAACTCCGGCCTAATCAATTCTGCCAAGAGCTGCTGCTCAGAATTTTGAAAAACAACTCAAAGCAGAAATGGAGCTATTACCCCATGAGCAGGTGAAATCAAGTCACAGGCTAGGACTGGGCTTGGCAGATGTCAAGCCCTCAAAAAGTATTTGTTTAATTAAGAAGCAATTCCTAACCTAGCTGGAAATCCATTTAGGCACAGCAGTGCCATCATAATTAATGCGATAGCATCTCATTTTCCCCCTGTGTTTGTTTCCTCGGGGCATCAATAATGGCTGAGTTGGAAATGGAACCATGAGTATTGTAACAACAACAATGGTTCGAAAGCTCATCTTAAATTTAGTAGTTCAGAAATTGATGGACATGGCTTTGTCACTTCTCAGATTTTTTCAAAGAAACTTGAACTTTGTACAATTAAAAACATATCAACTTTAGACCAATTAATGTTTGCAAGCAAGGCCTTCTACTAGAAAGGACAGGTACAAAAAATAATAATAAAATAAAAGGTACAATTGAGAAAGAAATCAACAGTAAAGAAGTCAGGAATTAAACCTAGCTAAAAATACAAATTGTGATTTGATGGTCCATATATGGTCAATATGCCATTTTCTCACATAAAGGAAAAACTCTCAAAAGTAATTTTTTTCTTTCTTTCTTTCTTTTTTTTTTTTTTTTTTTTTTTTTTTTTTTTTTTTTGCAGTACTAGGGATGGAACTCAGAGGCATTCTACCTCTAAGCGACATCCCCAGTCCTATTTTTTATTCTTTATTTTGAAACAGGGTCTCACTAAGTTGCAGCTGAGGCTGGCTGCGAACCTGGATCCTCTGGTCTCAGCCTCCCAAGTACTGGAATTACAAGCGTGTGCCACCATGCCCGGCTCAAAAATAAAATTCTTTAAAAAGAAATTGTTATTTCCTAAAATACCACTGATACTTTAAGCTGGCAAGAAGAAGGTGACTAACAAAATAGGAAATATTTTGGTATATTTTTATGTATGTTCCTTAATCTATATAAGTAAATAAACCTTTTTAGTTTGTGTGTGTGTGTGTGTGTGTGTGTGTGTATTTTACTGGAGATTGAACCCAGAGGCATTTTACCTCTGAGCTACACTCTCACCCTATTTTATTTTTATTTTGAAACAGGGTATCACTAGGTTGATGAGCGTCTGTTTGCTGAGGTTGTCCTCAAACCTGCGATCCTCCTATCTCAGCCTCCCAAGGACTGGGATTACAGGCATGTGCCACCATGCCTGGCTCCATTCTTTTGTATCTTAAAGAAAAAACTCCAGTCCAGTTTCATTTCTTCACTTCTCTCATCTCAAGACATTCTGTAGTGCTTTATTTAAACTTATTCAAAAGAAAATCACATTATGAGAAAACTTTTATTTGCAAATTAATATCTGCTGAACACACAATTTTCTTTCACAGAAAAAGGAGCAAAACATGGAAAGTTCATGGGCCTTAGCAATGAAGAAGTGAATTTGAATTCTGACTCGTGTTGCTTACTATCTGTGCACCCTTGGGGGTCATCTTTAAGTTTCTAGTTGGTTTCCTCCTCTGTAAAGCAAGAACCATAACATGCACCTTCCAGTGGAGTAGGGATTTAACACAGTGACTGGCATACAGCAAATGGCTGCTTGTAGTTTTTCATATCTCCTGCATTTGGTTGGTTGGTTGGTTAGTTGCTTGCTTGCTTGGAATTGAAGCAAAGGACATTCTACCCTCAACCTACACTTCCAGTCTTATTATTATTATTATTTTTAAATTTGGAAACAGAGCTTCACTAAGTTGCTGAGGCTGGCTGAAAACCTTCAATATTCCTGTCTCTGCCTCCCAGGTATTGGGATTACAGGGATGTGCCACCACGCTCTGCCCCAAACTACTGTATGCTCCCTTCCAGGCTGTAGAGAGCTCCACAGAAAAGCCCTCCTCCAGCCATTAGTGATGAGGTAGAGTAGAAGGAATAAAATTTAGGCAGGAAGGAGACATGGGAAAGGAAAGGAAAAATATAGTTTTAAAATCTGGAGAGTTCATAAACTGACTTCACCCTATAGGTTGTGCCACCTTTAATCCCCTAAATCCCTGCCCACACCTGAGATTCCTTAGGACAAAGGCCAGACTTTAGTGACCACTTGAAACCTGAGAAAGGAGGAGGATCCAACTTTCTCTATGCCCACCCTTCTTGGAATGACCACCTATCGACCACCTATACCTGAGAGAGGAGGAGGTCCAGACTGCTTCTGTGCCCACCCCTCTTAAAAGTTTATATAAGGACTGAAAGAGACTGAAAAGCTCTCTTTTCACCCTCCTGCTCCGCTTTTTCCTGTCCCTTATTTTCCTGAATAAATACCTGCCTTTTGTTCCTGACTGGCACGTGTTAAAATTCTTTTTATCATGGAGGCCAAGGACCCACAAGTGGGACCATGTTATCCCACGACATTAGCACCAAGCTTGCAATAGCCCCCAGGCCTTGTGAGCTGGGCTCTACTCTCTCCCCAGATGAAATGAATGCCATTCTTACTCCTCAGGCTTTCTAAAAGGGAATTTGATCTATCCTTGGTCAAAAGAAGCCAAATAATTACCCCAAATTTTCACCCCCAGAGCGAGCAAACCCCACTTTTTGAGTAGGTGTGTCGTGGGGTACGGGCTGTACCCCAATACGGAATAATGCTCCAGGTTCGTTGATAGTGTAAAAAAAAGAATTTTAATACACATCAAACTGCAACATCTGACAGATTTCTTCAGGGACAGGTCAGGGCGAGGAGAACTGGGGTAGAGGAAAGACGGGGAGTGCGGATATCTTAGGGCATGGTCCCCCAATCCCGGGCA
>PVLC010046858.1:0-11287 GCA_004027655.1 Graphiurus murinus | reverse complement strand
CTGTATCCTGCCTTAGGAGAGATTGCCTCCCCAGTGATGGTTGTGGGAGGCCAGAGGGCAGGACTGTGTTGTTGATTTTCTTTGCTGCTATAGGCTGTTGGGAATTATACTACTCTACCTGAAATTGAGCACAGCAGTGTTTCTGGACATTGGGGACCTGCAGGAAATACAGACGTGGAGTATTTTAGTCAGTTACTTCCATTTAGACACTGGCTGCAGCATAGCCTCTCCTTTTCACCACCTAGCTTAAGTCTTTAAATTTAGAATTTTCTACTCAATATTCATCCAAACTTGCAACGCTTAGATTCATAATCACAGTGTGGTTATAATTTGATTTGTACATTCTCTGTTACGGGCAATATGGCTTACTGGTGACACAGAGGCGAGATGCTTGGTGATTTTTCTTTAGGAGGTGTCTGGATTTGTGGCAGGGCCACCCCTAAAACAGTGCCATGCAATGAACTCTGTTCTGTCCTGGCAGAGGACCCCAGGATCCCTAGTCAGGGGTCTTACAGGTGTGTGTGGGGGGCAGGGGCCTTCAAGGCAGCTAAGGGCTGTACAGTGGTCTGGAGCTTGGAATGTTGGAGAAGGATCAGTTTTCATAGAAGGATACATAGTTCTTGATTTATATTTTAGAGAACCCCCCTTTTTATGGTTTTAGGGGGATCAAGGAAATCCTTTTTATTCACAGGAAGAAACAATTTAACGATAAATCTGCTTAGGATTTATTCTAATGCTTACATTTCATTGTTGAGTGTCTAATTTCTTGTCCTTGTAGTTGAGTACAAATAGTTTTGATTTGTTTAATTCAAGACTCAGGCAACACCTGGAAAGGTACCTAATTTCTCAAAACTTCTAGGAAGCATGCTCCACTGTGTTTCCAGAGTGTGGCCTGTGCCTTTCTGGATAGCTAAAAGCACTTAGTCAGTCTCTTCCTCTAACATCCGGACACATGTCTTTTGTTTTCTTGAGGGCTGTTATGGAAGGTTATTAACTGTGTTATGAGCTGAACCAGAAAGTGGAAAGTCTCCCTTTCTTAACGTCAAGTCTGTGGAATCAAGCATTAGAAAACATAAAGGAGCTGAAAGCATATATGCTCATTTGCACTAGGATAAGTTATAATAAAAATAGACAACATAGAAATATATAATTTATAGGTAGGGAAATTGTCTATATATCTGTACTATTTTAAAGATGTATGCTATAGTTTGATATAGAATATACCTTGGAAAATAGCATGTTTTGGCAATGTAAAAATGTTCAGAGGTGAAATAATTACCATGAGGGTTCTAAACTCATCTGTGGGTAAATCCATGGACAGATTGATGGATTTACTAGGTGTAACTTAAGCAGCATCGTGTGGCTGAGGAGGTAGGTCACTGGTGGTAAGACTCTGAGGAAAACATACTACCTGGGAGCCAGCTGGCCCCATGCACCAAAACCTTCCCTCCCCGACATTCTTCTTGTGGGGTATTTTGGTCACAGTGACAGAAAGCTGACTGAAGCAATGTACATACACATTCGCGTAATCATTGCTGTATGATGTCTTCTTAGTTCTTCAGCCTGGCATTATTTAATGGCTCCTATTAGGTGAGGCTTATTTAAGCTTGCTTTATGCCTCATTTCCCCACTCTTCACCGTCTTCTCAATATAATCCAATCTCAACTTTTTGTTGAGACCATATTATTGGTTTCCTTATTAAATAGTTTTAAAGTATTGTTCACTACTAAGCTAGGGATTGTATTTTACTACATTTTTTTCCTTAGGTAACTTTTAGTTTTTCCTGGAGTTTATAAGTTTTCCCCCATGTGCTGTATTTTCTCTGAACATCTGACTGGTTCTTTCTATACCCATCAACAGTTGTACAAGACAGTTTTTCTATTGTCATTCCTCTCAGATCCAGTTTTTTTCCCCATTCTATCATTCTTAAGACACATCCATTCTAGATTTCCATAGTCTCCTACCCCAACTTAAAGTGGCTGTTAACCTGTAGGCGTATACAGCTATCCTTTGGGAATACCCTTCATTATTTTTCTGACTCTTCTTGCCTCACATATTTGGATCTCTTATTTTCTGAACCATTTGTCATTTGACTGTGCACATCTATCAGTGGCTTCCTGAGAAAGATGAATGGGTGGCGATTTTTCTAGACCTTTTATTTAAAAAGAAAAAAAAAATACCATTACCCTCATGTTTAAGTTGGTTGTTTAGCTAAGAATAGTTATCCAGGATGGAAATAGTTTTTTTCTAAGAATTAATAAAATAACCTTTGACTTCTAATATTACTGTCTTCAAACGTTTCATGCACTGTTGAAAAATGAGGTGCCATTTTGATGACCAACCTTCTCTGTATATGTAACCTATTCCTCCATCCCCTTGGAATAGAATGAGATTTTCACCTGGGATGCTCTAACATATGACTGTGTCTTTCTGTGAGTCTTCTTCTGTTCTTCTTTGTGCTAGACACTTAAGTTTATACTGTTTGTCATTTTCGTACAATATCTTATAATGGTTATTTGATAATCAATTTCTTTCTCTTTACCTAACTTTCTTGGACTCCTGGATGTTAGATATACTGCACTGATTGACTGATTTTCTCTTTCTCCTCCAGTAATTCTCCCTTGCTTTATGGTTTCTGTCTAGGAGATAACCTTGGCTTTATCGACTAATCGATTCCATTTTTTTTTTTTTTTACATTTTATTTCAAAATGTGTTTCTTTGTACCTTATTCATTTTTCATAGCATTCTTTGTTTTATAGATGCAATATCTTTCTTCTCTCTTAAACAGAACACTTTTCTAATATTTCTTCTTGCATTGTTTTTGTTTCTTTTGAATCACTTTTTATTTTTTATTTATTTATTTATTTATTTTTTTGTGGTACTGGGGATTGAACTCAGGGGCATTCTACCTCCGAGCTATACCCCCAGCCCTATTTTTTATTTTGAAACCGAGTCTCACTAAGTTGTGGAGTGCCTCACTAGGCTGGCCGCGAACCCGGATCCTCCAGTCTCAGCCTCCCAAATGCTGGGATTACAAGCGTGCGCCACCATGCCCGGCTACTTTTTATTTTTTAATAATTTCTTTTATGCCAGAAGCTTACTTAAAGTGTGAGAATTTGTTCATATTTGGGGTGATGCACATTAGAATGCTGTCTGGAAGCACTCTGTGTGAGCTGGGGCTTGAAATCTGGTGGGCAGCTCTGGGGGTTGTCCTATGGCCAGTCAGCCTTTTCACTCAGGACTAGTCTTGTTGCTGTGTGATAATTTTTTCTCTGGAGTACTTCATTTTTTTCCAGAGAGGACCACTCTAGTCTTTTGCTTGTAGAGATGGTGAGTAATGTGTAAGCCTGATGGCTGACATTCCAGGGCTAGGTTGGCAAGGGGGTTTAAGGTCTCAATGTTGGGCACTTACTCTCAATATGACATTTCACAAATCACCTGCATTAGTTAACTTTTGGTTGATATGACCCCAAATACCCTAACAGTCCAGAGGAAGTCGGGTTTATTTGGCTCCAGTTTTCAAAGATTCGTCCCAAGTTGGCTAGCTCTAAGGCAGAAATGTCAGGGTGTGGCCAAGGACGCTGCCCAGGCCATGGCAGCCAGGAAGCCCAGAGAGACTGGACGCAGCCAGGGGCAGGCAAGGACAGGCACCTCCTCCAGACCATGACCCAGTGACCCGCCTCTTCTAGCCACACCCGCCATGCCTTCAGTTACCACCGAATTAGCAGAACAGTAATGGTCCCATGCTCTGCTTTCAAAATTTCAACTAATTTCCCTGCATTTGGTCTGGTGGTCTCCATTTCTCGAATTTTCCAGGTTATACCAGCTATGCCAGATTGGCTCCTGATTGGTGCCTTATTTCCTATGCTCCTCAGACACTGAGGATTGACCCTCCATCTCTCTAAGTGATTTTTTTCCCCCTCCATTTTGAGCTTTCCTATCTGCATATATTGTGAGTAAATTGTGACAGTTAACAATCACCTCAGAACTTGATTTTGTTAAAAATAATCGGTTTATTATCTCATCATTTCGTTGGGTCAGGAATTTGGGGCAGGTGAGGTTCTGGCTTGGCACCTCTCCTGTTGTTGCACACGGACCCTGCCTGGAGGTGGGAGGGTGGTAGACGCAACTGGGGATTAGTGGAGCGTGTCCCAGATGTGTCAGGGCAAACGCTTGGAGGCGAGGAAGGTAAAGCCCCAGCAATGGGAGCTCAGTTACCAGCAGACCGAATTCTCCTTCAGGTTTCTACCCAAATGTCTCATCAACGTATTTTTGGGGGGTGAAGTCCTTATTTTGTCCCACGGTGCTCCCGCCTCTAAGCACCTGAGCATCACCATGGAAGCAAGGGCGTTCTGGGTACCTGAGAATGTCCCAGAGCAGTTGTTTTCTGGATTAGGACCTGGACAACCTGAAGTGCTGTGTAGTGTCTACTCTCTTATTAGGAAACTGATGTGGACAGTTTGGAGGTGTATGGCAGTGAGCGGGTGTTACTAGAAAACAGAAGGAAGTGGTGAGGCCAAGCAGGCAACGGCATCTGTGAACGCCCTGGAGGAAGCTGCTGGGGTTGGAGCGGGGCGGGCCAGCCCTGTGGGTGCAGCTTCCCTGTGAAGTTAGAAAGAAATCAGACAGTTGAGCTCAGACTAAAAGGAGTTTATTTCAAAAGGGAGACTGTTTCTTTGTTAGTAAAGACTTTATCTCCAACTGAAATTAGGTTATTAAATACTGCTTTTGGGTTTTTGTTGTTGTTGTTGTTTTGTTTTGTGGTACTGGGGATTGAACTCAGGGGCATTCTACCTCCGAGCTACATCCCCAGCCCTGTTTTTTATTCTTTATTTTGAAACAGGGTCTAAGTTTCGGAGGGCCTCACTAAGCAGCTGAGGTGGCCACAAACCCGGATCCTCCAGTCTCAGCCTCCCAAATGCTGGAATTACAAGTGTGTGCCACCATGCCCGGCTTGCTTTTGGTTTTTATTTTAAGCTCTATGGGGAAAAATTTTCTGTATTTTAGAATATTTTGAGATTCTTTCAATCTTTGTCACTAAAGGGCAGCTAAATTTTAATTGACAGCAGTCCTTAAGAAAGAAGCAAAGAAAAGTGAGAATATGTCATGATTCTTTAAAAATCAATTTCAAAAATTTGAAATTGACAGTACTTTTTAGATAATTCCTTCCTAAAATCAGTGTGATACTACCCCTGCTTTGATAAATAGTTGGCAAAAATCGTTTTTAATGTTTTTATATAGAGAGTATAAAGGAAGGTTTTTAATTTAGAGGAAGTGAAGTGTTTATGTTTGAAAGAAAACATGAATCTGGAAAAAGTAAATCTTTAAACTTCAGTTGCAAGTCTGCTCACATTTAATTGACACATGTTTAAACATTGGTTGTAATGGATCATTTGCCATTTAACTGACATAAGGGCCTCCGTTAACTCGTGTTGTTATATTGCATTGGCTGTTTATTTTTTTTGTTAATTTCCTCTTAGTATTCAGCTTCCCATACAGTAAAGTTTTTCTTTTACAGAGACAAACAGTGATCATGTCTTGATTCCCTCTTCTTGTTATTAAAACTTACACATATATATTGGGTTTAATTGACTATACTTTTCATAGCCTGAAAACACGAGCCATATTGATAATAAAACTTGAACATCTGCACGTTGTCGCAGAGCACAATTCTGCAAGAGGACGCCTCCTTCAGTATGGCGGTGCTGTCCAAACCGTCCAGGGAGCTTGGTTGGCCATGCCTGGTGCCCACTCGGGTCTGCTGGAAACAGCATGCTTGCTCCTGCAGGTGCAGCGTGAGAGCCAGGTGAGAGCCAAGTGAGCGGGCGTGGCCGCTTTCACTTTGAGATTCGAGGGTCCCTCACGCGGTAGTTTTCAGTGTGAGCATTCTTACCTCCTATTTTTTCTGTCATTGTTTGTTAATTTCTGGCAAATGTCCTGTATCTGGAAGACTTTTGTTTGATCTGTCAGGATTCTCAGGGCAGGGGAAAGGCATCCAGGGAGGTGCTTTAGCTTTCCCTTTTGGAGGTGTGTGTGCGTGTGTGTGTGCTCGTGTGTGCGCATAGGTGCATGTTTTAGGTATAGGGATGGAACCCAAGGGCATTCTACTTCTAAGCCACACCCTCCTATTTTATTATTTTTATTTTTAAAATTTGAAACCAAGGGCCTCACTAAGTTCCTGAGCTGGCCATGAACCTGCGATCCTGGCTCCTTGAGTTTCAAGTACATTTTTTTTTTAAATGTCAGTTCTAGTTTTTGCCTAAAAGATCTTTTAAGTCTCCAAATTTCGGTTGAGTAGTTACTGCTAAGCCTGTGCTTCCTGCAGAGGGAACCCAGGCTTAGAAGCCCACAGCAGGAGCAAGGCAGGAGGCAGGAGGCTTTGAGTCTGGTTCTGCCCGCCCTCCATCAGGCAGGAACTCCATCTCTGCGCTGCTTCAGTTTCCTCACATGTAAAATGGCGCTAGAACTCTTGTCTTAGCTGAGTGTGATGGCACACTCTTGTCATCTACGTACTTGGGAGGCTGAGGCAGGAGGATCGCAGGTTCGAAGCCAGCCTCAGTTACTGAGGCCCTCTCTAACTTAGTGAGACCCTGTTTCAAAATAAAGAACAAAAAATAGGGCTAGGGGTGTAGCTCAGAGATGGAATGCCCTTAGGTTCAAAAGAGAACTTATGTCTTGGGTTAAGATTAAATGTGACCTGCACAGAGTGTTGTCTGGTTCATAGTAACCCCTCAATAAGTGCTAGCCATCGCTGTCACCATTGTTAGAAAAGAGCCTTAGGTCCTTTTACACATGCTACAGTATACTCATCTGGGCCTAATTTTTAAAGGCAAATGCTACCAGTTTGGAAGGACTTAATCCCTGAACACATAGTATTAAAAGTGATTAAACATGTTTGAGACACAAACTGGCTATTCACCATCAACGATTTGTAAAACATTAAAAAATCCAGCCAACGTCTATTTCTTCTCGTCAGATTCCCACGTGGATGTGCTGTATGTTTCCTGATTTTTCCCTTTGGCATCACATGTATTTCCTTAGCCTGAGGACTCTTGGTTCTTTGCAAACTTAATATATTCTCATTCTTGATAGAGTTCCTAATATATAAGCCTTAGTTGTTTCTTGTTAAGCCTTTATTCCATTGAGTTGAATAGTTTACCCATTTTTGTGGTGTGTTTTAAGTACATATGTGATATTAATGTAGTTATTTAATCTATGGCAGATAATAAATGTATGCATGATGGTGACAGAGGATGATAGAACATTCTGGAAATGGCCAAAATTGGCTCAGCTTTCATTTCCTTACTGTTTGTATATATGGACAACCCACTCTGAGAAAGCTGATAGGAAGGAAAATTTGAATTTGTCAACAGTTTTGGGGATGAAGGTACAGGGAATATTGCTCAGGACTTAGCTATAAATAATGGGTTTGCTAGTCACAAAGAGAGGCTTAAAGAGGGGGAAGGGAGCTTAAGGGGACAGAATAAAAGCAGATAATATGAGAACTATTTAAGAGCGACTGTCTTAACTAATCATTGCTGGGCCAAGAATTTAGTGTACACATGTCCAGCCTGTGCAGTCCTTCAGAGGCACACTTCTGCTGCCTGAAGTGCAACGGCTCAGTGGGTTGCCCTGTCTTCACCATCAGCACCCGGCTGGTGGAGTGCACCACATCGGGTGCTGTGCACGGTGCTTGGCTCAGCCAGCAAGTGAGTAGTGGCACTCACGAGCAGCCGGGGACCGCGGCGCTCCCCTGCCTGCCAGCTCGGTCACCTCATCTCCTGCGGGCCTGAGTGCTTTCGGTTGCCGCAGCCCACACGACTGCGCTGTCTTTGTCCTGTGAAGTGGTGGGGTGTGCTTTAGTCCTTTTTAACACACTTGAGCGTGCTGAACCATCCAAGCAGGAGGGGCTGGTGGTTTGCTGCTGTCTTCTTCTGCATTTGGAGCTGGTGTGCGCCTTATCTGCTCAGTACCACTGCTTTAACCCCATCAGAGAATAACAGTAAGTAATAGTGACAGACGTGTCACCCTTCAATCAATGCTGTGGAAGCAGGACACTTTTCTTCCTTCTTCTGCTGTGTATTCTGCTTCACGCGCATGGGCCCAGGCGCTGCGAGGGCTGTGGTGTTGCCGGGATCTGACCCCTGCGCTGGCTTTGTCATCTTCCAAGCACTCGCTCTCCCTCTGCTTCTCCCCTTCTGTTAGGAACTGGAAACCTGGGGTTATTTTGATTTTCTCCCATTGTTTTTGTACTGGAGATTGAACTCAGAGGCATTTTACTGCCACGCTACACACCCAGCCCTATTTTTTTTTTTTTTCATTTTGAAACAGGGTCTCAGTTGCTGACACTGCCCTTGAACCTGTGACCCTCCTATCTCAGCCTCCCAAAGTACTAGTATCACAGGTGTGAGCCACCACGCCCAGGTCTCCCATTCTTTTAGCCCCATTTTAGATTTAATTTCCTGGCCCTGGCTTATCATATTTTATCACTCTTCCTCTGCTTGCTTCTCTGTCTCTCTCATTCATTCATTGTTGCAGTGCTGGGGATCGAACCTGGGGCATCGCACACGCTGGGCAAGCACTGTACCACCAAACTGTGTCCTCTACGCTCGTCCATATTACTTTTTTTACTCCCTTTTCTGTCTATCCCATTTGCTCTGCAGTCCCCTCCAATCTTGTGAGCCGTGCTACTTCTCTGCTCCTACATGTCTTCTACTAAACACCCCTGGAGGAGTTGCACAATTATGGCATCTGTGTTTCTGCTCACAGGATCATACTGTATCCTGGTGGTCAAGGTGAAGTGAAGGTCACATCTTTTTATGGTCCCCAAGATGCCAAGCAAGAGGAAGGATAATGACGTATTTTAACAGCCACAAGATAATGCATGTTAATCTTCAGTGGCTGAAAGTTGTAGGAGGGTGTTGTGGTAAGTGCAAGAACCAAAAAAAAATAAATAAATAATAATAATAATAGTAATAATAAGTTAAGGAAATTTGCTGTTCAACCAGTACATTGATTTATACTTCACTAGACTCTTAAGTCTTTTTTTTTTTTTTCCTTTTTTTGGTACTGGAGATTGAATCTAGGTGCATTCTACCTCCAAGCTACATACCTACCCCTTTTTATTTTTAATTTTGTGAAGGTCTCTAAGTTGATGAAGCTGGCCTGGAACCTGTGATCCTACTGTCTCTGCCTTCCATGTACTGGCATGTGCTCCCATGCCCAGCTAGACTCTTAAGTCTTTTAAGGGGAAACAGCACCTCCTGTTTAAGCCTGTACTCCCCAAAGGGCGAGCCCAGTGCTGGCAACACTTACCTGCACAACCCACCTTTCATGTTGTTCTGCACAGAGTTAGGGCAGAAGTTCAACTTCTAAAGATTTTAGTAAATTGTGCTCACTTAAGGACTCAGAGGTTATACATTTGGGGGTTCATCGCAAGTGGGCCTCAGAATAGCTGTGTGGCTGTTGCCACGTTGCTTATTCTGCAAACCCCTGTGTTCTCATCTGTAAGTGAAGGCGAGGGCCGGGGGCCCGGGAGGAAGCCGCTAACCCCTCGGTCAGGACACACAGAGCAGGTGCCCAGCAGGGCGACCTGGGCAGTCACAGCCACAGTAGGAGGGGAATCGCCTCTCTGGCGGCCTTGTGGGGGAATCTAACATTTACCAGTGTTTTTCTCTTTGGTGGAGTTCTTGACAACTAATGTGATTTTCAACCTTTGTAGTAATGAATCGTGTAAAATTTCTTACACAAAAAGCATTTACAGTAATTCAGCATCTCTTAAGGAGCTCGTGCTGTCCTGCCAGGCGCTGGCTTAGTCTTGTAGGAGAACAAGCATAAATAGGAGGTGGTTGTCCTTAGAAAACTTGGAGTCTACTGAATTACAGAGTTAATGGACTGGTTACACAGCAGATTTCACCAACTTTTTCATTTTTTAAAAATGTTTTTGTTCTATTGCACTTATCATAATTATGTATCAGAAATGGCTTTTCATAGCTAATCATATTTCATATCCAAGATGACTAATAATTATGACTATAATGGCAACAACCAACATTGAGGCTTTACTTATTAGCAGGCACTTTTGCAAGCATTTTATGCATTTTAACTCATTTAATTTTCATGACATTCCTATGAGGACCATTATTAGTCCTATTTTATCCTGAGCTCTGAGAATTAGTAACTTGCCCATGGTTGCACAGCTGGTAAAAATGAATTTGCACACTGGGAGCCTGGCCCTGCAAATCATACCGTGTTAGCTGTCTTTCATGACATCCATAAAGAGATGAGATGCATCTAGATGTAATTCTAGGATTGTCTACCATATTGCACCAACTTCAATTAGAGAGATGCTTTTGGGTAAAAAATCATACTTGTATATTATATCCTTCTTGAATTTCAATAATTTAAAGATCATGTTGATGGATATATTGTTAGTATACTGATTTTTAATTAGAAATAGTGAATTTACTACATCACAAACATAAATATAGTAATAAGTTCTAAATACCCTAATTTTTTCTCAAATATTTTTGATACTTTGAAATTAGCTACAGTATTTGTAACCTGCTCTTTATTTTGTACCTGAATTTACTTCTCAAGATTTTTAAAGTTCTTAATTTTGAAAATTGGTCAAAGATATGTAATAAAGTTATAATCCTAATTTACTAACAAAGCAAGGAAGAATTTTTAAAAGTCACCAAAATTGTGAATAATAATTTCGAATATAGGCCCTAGTTTTATAGTTTGTTCTTTCCTGTAGAAGTATTTTATGTATAGAATAAAATATAGTGTTATATACTGTGGCCTATAATGACTGCATAAGAGGATGTGTAAACATAAATTGCACAAATCTTACGTTTTACTTTTGAGTTTCTTTCACCCTGTAAAAAATTAACTAGTTACAGACATCGGCCTCGGCATACTTGTGTTCATGTAATCCTTTATTTAGGAAAGCTGTTCTGTGGTTTGTAAGTTTTAAGGTTCACAAGAAAAAAACAAATCAAAGTGTTATATGTTACCATTTATCATGATCCAAATGCCCCTCCTGAGGTGTTCATAATCATAATAAAATCATAATCATAATAAAATATAAAAAGCCAATTACTTTTGCATTATTTTCACAGCCTTTGCATTTAGAAGATGATGAGTTTGTTTTCAGTGGCTACAGCTTTGTTCTAAAATGTGTTTCCATGTTGGTGTGCCTCTTTGGGAACTCTCTACTTGTTTTCCTTATCAGAAGAGGGGCCCAGGGAACAGAAGGACAGAAGGCTAGCACCAGGGCCGCACC
>PVLC010046857.1:0-11289 GCA_004027655.1 Graphiurus murinus | reverse complement strand
GTACTGGGGATTGAACTCAGGGGCATTCTACCTCCGAGCTATACCCCCAGCCCTATTTTTTTTTATTCTTTATTTTGAAACCGGGTCTCACTAAGTTGCGGAGTGCCTCACTAGGTAGCTGAGGCTGGCCGCGAACCCGGATCCTCCGGTCTCAGCCTCCCGAATGCTGGGATTACAAGCGTGCGCCACCACGCCCGGCTCATTTCCATGTTTTGACATATGTATTTTCCCAATCAATGACAATGCATCTTTTTTTTTTCCTATGTAGATGACTTTTTTTTTCTTTCTTTTTTTTTTTTTTTTTGTACTAGGGATTGAACCCAGGGGCATTCTATCTCTGAGCTAGATCCCTAGCCCTTTTATTTTGAAACGGGCTCTTGCTAGGTTGCTGAGATTGCTGAGGCTATCCTCGAACCTGTGTTCCTCCTGTCTCAGCCTCCCTTGTACTGGGATTTTTGACATGCGCTACCACCCCTAACTGAAGATAACTTGTAAAAGAGCTCTTTTTGGTTGGCCTTACTATTTCCCACAAGCCCAGATCATTTGGAGTGACTCTCAGGCAATCATTTGACTTATGTGAACTTGTGTATAAAATCTTTTCAACAAAAGTCAAATACACAAATTCTCCAAAATTCTGGGTTCAAATGAGAGACACCAACTGGGTGTGGTGGCACATGCTTGTAATCCCCATACTTGAGAGGCAGACACTGGAAGATTGCAAGTTCTCAGCCAACCTTAGCAGCTTAGTGAGGCCCTCCACAACTTAGTGAGACCCCTGTTTCAAAATAAACAATAAAATAGGTCTGGAGGTGTAGTTCAGAGGTAGAATGCCCCTGGTACTAGGAGAGAGAGAGAGAGAGAGAGAGATACCCACCAGAGAAGTAGTTGTTAGTAATATGCTCCCTTTTCTTCTCATTATAATAGTTGTAAAGTCAGGTTTTTATTTTTGTATGACTCACAACTTGTAACACAAAGCTGTGAATTTCCAAGGGAAAATCGGCTAAGGAAGTTGCAAGGAATTGAGATGTGCAGCCATTAGCAGAGTGGGACTCCAGCAGCCACCTAGCAGCCTCAGGCCTTCACCACTCCCATATCCTCTCTCAGTCGGTGCCAGTTTTATGATCTGTGTGGAGGAAGATGTCACTGCTTCTTCTGTCTGGCAGCACACTCTGCAGCATATTCCCAGAACACAATCATACTTTGTTTTTTCTATCCTTTTGCGAGTCCTTGTTCAAATGATGCCTCGCCTCTACTAAAATGGAAACTTCTAGAAATTAGGGACACATTCCTATACACCAAAGGCTGAAAACTAGAGTTTCACAGGTTGAAACTGGACCTCTCAGATGATCTTTTTTTTTTTTTTTTTTCGGTTTAGGGATTGAACTCAGGGGCATTCTACCTCCAAGCTATACCCCCAGCCCTATTTTTAATTCTTTATTTTGAAACAGGGTCTCATTAAGTTGCGGAATGCCTTACTAAGTAGCTGAGGTTGGCCGAGAACCCGGTCTCAGCCTCCCAGATGCTGGGATTACAAGCGTGCGCCACCACGCCCGGCTTCAGATGATCATTATAATATACTTCAATCTACTTTGGCATATACAATATGGTATTATGTGTGTGCTAGTTCAATTCTAGTTGCCCAAACTGAGAAATCCATGTTTCAGGGGTGGTCAGGTGGCAGCACATCAGAGACCACACTCCAAAAGCAGCTGTCATAAAGATGTCTACTATCCCCACTTTTATCCATAATTCATGCTTTACTCATTAGCATAGGGAATGTCAGAGATGAGTTTTTATTTGTGGCTTGTTCAAAAGTGTGAAAAAAAGCCAGGTGTGGTGGCACATGCCTATCATCCCAGTACTTGGGAGGCTGAGACAAGAGGAACACAGGTTCAAGAAGATCAACTTCAGTTGAGACCCTCTTTCGTTTTTTTTTTTTTTCTTTTTTTTTTCTGCTGGGAATTGAACCCAGGGGCATTTTACCTCTGAGCTATACCCCCAGCCCTATTTTATTGTTTATTTTGAAACAGGGTCTCACTAAATTACTGAGGCTGCTCACAAACCTATGATCCTCCAGTCTCAGTCTCCCAAGTACTGGGATTACAAATGTGTGCCACCATGACCGACTTTAATTTTTTACTTTGAAACAGGATCTAGCTATCACTAAACTGGCTTAGAATCTGCTTCTGTCTCAGCCTCCCTCCCAAGTACTGGAATTATAGGTGTGCACCACTGCACCCAAATGATCCCTAAGGTTTCTTACCTCTTCTATTAAAATTCCATAGGGTAATAGAATTTAGACTTGAGAACGGTGCTATATTTGCTTAAGTGAACCTTTCTGCAAAGACATCATAGAGCACCAAACAGATGGAGAGCCAGAGTTTCATCAGACTAGAGAACAGGTTGCATGAACTGCTCTGTTTAATAAATGTCTGCATGTGAATCAGAATTTGGTCTAAAATTTACCTCCATTATAACCTCCTATCAGATGAAGGTGAAGTAATTAGCCTTCACCTACCTCAAGTTCTTTTGGGGCTATGATTATTTATAGAAAGAAACTAAGAGTTATACATGATCAAATTAGTAAGAGTGGTAGATATATTCTTTTTGGCCCCTAAAATATTTAACTCCCCCCCTCCTCAATGTAAATGGTAACATGTTTCATCTGCATAAGAAAATGGATTTCTGGCATATCCTCGAATCTGACAATACTGAGCCCACATTGCCACATGGCAGACATGAGCTGGAGCAGAGTGGCAGCTGTCTCCTTTTAGGCTGGGCAGGCATCTCTCCAGCTTGTCACTGTCCTCGTGCTCTTTGGGGTCCTACCTGCGAAGTATTAGAGCTTAACAACCCCATATGACATTTGGTATTTTGAAAACACTGCCTACCTCAGTTCTCTGCATATAGATATTAATGTTATTGAATGAAAGGCCAAAATGACCAGTCCAGAATGTGTTATGTAATTATGATCATATGTATGGTTCTAAGATTTTGCTTTTAAGGGGAGTTATAGCTCAGTGGTAGAATACTGGTTTAGCATGTCCAAGGCCCTGAGTTCAATCCCCAGCAATGAAAAAAGATTTTATTTTTACAAAATTCTAAGGATACATGTTTGCAAGTTGGAATATATCCTATCTTCCTATCTATAGTTTTTTCTCCTTTCAGGTGAGAGAATATTTAAGGGATCCAAACATTATTTCAAAACTTTTAACACACTCAACAATCATAGGAATTCCTTTAGCATGTATTCAATTGGTTTGTTTGTTTGTTTGTTTTTTTTTTTGGTGGCACTAGGGATTGAACCCAGGGGCATTCTAACTCTGAGCTACACTTCCAACCCTATTTTATTTTTATTTTGAAAAAGGATTCACTAGATTAATGAGAGTCTCACTATTTGCTGAGGCTGTTCTCAAACCTGCAATCCTCCTATCTCAGGCTCCTCAAGTACTGGGATTACAAGCGTGCACCACCACGCCCGGCTTAATTAGCATTTTAAAATCAACCCAGGAACTAGATAGATTCTTTTAGCTTTCCTTTTATTCACTGTGTCAAGTCTTGACTCAGTCATATAAGCATTTCTTGAGTTCCCATTACTACATGCTTCATAAAGTGAAAATGGCTCTTAAGCAACAGCAAAAGTATTCCCAAATTTAAATACATACAAGAATTTATATATATATATATATATATATATATATATATATATATATATGTATGTACACACACACACACACACACACACACACACGCACCATAGGGGAGATACAGGGGATATCCCAGGGGCATTCCACCTCTGAGCTGTTCCCTCAGCCCTTTTTATTTTTTATTTTGAAACAGTCTCACTAAATTACCCTGAGCTGGCTGGCCTCAAACCTGCAATCCTCCCATCTCAGCCTCCCAAGTACTGGGATTACAGATGTGTGCACTGTGCCCAGCTGAATATGTATATTTTAAATAATTTTCCTATGACTACTGTGTGGACTATATAGTACTATATGAAATTCTATCACTGCTACAGACAAAAATGTGGATTTTTATTAAAAATAGTGTGTCAATATTCTAAGTATATGACACTAATTACTGAGTACTCTGTACCTACTTCTCTATACAGATGGATTGTATAGGAATGAATTAAGGCACATACCAAGTAATCCTTGATATACACTCACAGTAGTCCTCCCTTATCCATGGTTTCACTTTCCTTGGTTTCAGTTAGCTGTGAGCAACCATGGTCCAAAGATATTAAATGGAAAATTCCAGAAGTAAACAATTCATGAGTTTTAAGTTTCATGCCATGCTGCGTAACATGATGAGATTTCGTGCCGTCCTGCTCCATACTGCTCAGGACACGAGTGAATCATCCCTTTGTCCAGCAAGTTCACACTACATACCCTACCCACAGGTAAGGCACTTGGTTCCCATCTGGGCTGTCAGACCAACTGTAGCCCTACCACAGTGCTTGGGTTCAAGTAACCCTTATTTTACATAATGGTTCCAAAATGCAAGAGTAGTGATGCTGGCAATTCAGATATACCAAAAAGAAGTGATAAAGGACAGAAAGAGAGACAACATTCTTGTAAATTTTATTGCAGTATATTTTATAATTTTCTATTTTGTTAGTTATTATTAATCTCTTATTGTAATCAATATTTAATGTGTGTATGTATGTATTTTGCCGTACTGGGGATTGAACCCAGGGGCATTGTACCTCCGAGCTACACACCCAGCCCTATTTTTTATTCTTCATTTTGAAACAGGGTCTCACTAAGCTGCAGAAGTCCTCCCTAAGTAGGTGAGGTTGGCCACAAACCTGCGATTGTCTTGTCTCAGCCTCTCAAGTACTGAGATTACAAGCGTATGACACCACACTCGACTTTGTAATTAACTTCTAAGTTTTACTTTATTATAGGTATGTATGTGAAGAAAAAAAACAGAGTATATACAGTGTTCAATATTATCCACAGTTTCGTGCATTCAATGGGTCTGTTAGAATGTATTCCACAGAGAAAGGGGGACCTTGCTACATTCATAATTATTATGAATTTATATTTAAAATTTTTACCTATAAATTAATACTCTAAAAATCATCTTTGAGCGGGGTGTGGTGGCACACATTTATAATCCCAGTACCTGGGAGGCTGCAGGAGGATCTCAGGTTCGCTGCTAGCCTCAGCAATTTAGTGAGGACCTCCACAACTTGGTGAAACCCTATTTCAAAATTTAAATAAAGCTGGGCGTGGTGGCACACGCTTGTAATCCCAGCATTTGGGAGGTTGAGACTGGAGGATCCGGGTTCTCGGCCAGCCTCAGCTACCTAGTGAGGCATTCCACAACTTAGTGAGACCCTGTTTCAAAATAAAGAATAAAAAATAGGGCTAGGGGTATAGCTTAGAGGTAGAATGCCCCTGAGTTCAATCCCCAGAACCACAAAAAGATGTGTGTGTGTGTGTGTGTGTGTGTGTGTGTGTGTGTGTGTGTGTATGGCTGATGGTGTAGCTCAGAGGTAGAATGTCCCTGGATTCAATTCCCAGTACCAAAAAATAAAAATCATCTTTGAATCAGATTACTTGATTGTTCTCATATTTTTCTCCCTATTAAAAGCTCTTACTAAAAGCTGGGACATACAGACATAGCGGTGTACTCCTATATTCCCAAACTGCTTGGGAGGCTGAGGCAGGAAAATCCGCAAGATTGAGACCAGCCTGAGCTACTTAGTGAGACCCTGTCTAAAAAAAAAAAAAAGTCAGGTGTGGTGGTACACACCTGTAATCCCAGTATTTGGAAGATTGCAAGTTCAAAGCCAGGGTCAGCAATGTAACAAGGTCCCTAGCAACTTAGTGAGAACCTGTTTCAAAATAAAAAATAAAATAGAGCTCCAGATGTAGCTCAGAAATAGAATGCCCCTGGGTTCAATCCCCAGTACCACACACAAAAAAATGGAAAAAATCAGTCAGGCAGTTTTTCAGTGTTTTTTTCAACGAAGATGGAAAGAAAAGTAAAAGAGACATGTCAAACACATCTTAGAAAACTAATTCCTAAAACAGCAAAATAAATCCTTGCAATAACATGTTATTGCCACCAGGTGTCACAGTCAGCCCAACCAGCAAGGACAGTTGACAGACTCCTCACTGATATACTAGACCGTGTTTCTCAGTAAGAAAACTGATTGGTTTAAGAGATCTGTGACATTCTCCCAACTTCATTATGATGTGTGATTACAATGCACCAATAAAAGTATATTAAAATTTCTCCCACTGGGCATGATGGCTCACACTTATGATTCCAGTACTTGGGAGATTGTGACAGGAGAATCACAAGTTTGAGAGCAGCCTCAGTAACTCAGAAAGACCTTGTTTCAAAATTAAAATTAAAATCAGGCTAGGGGTGTAGATCAGAGATAGAACGCCCCTGGGTTCAATCCCCAGCACTGAGCATGCGTGCATGCACACACACACACACACACGCACACACACACACACACACTACTACTACTACTAATAATAACAACAACAACAACAACAATAATAATAACAATAATTCTCCCAATCGTTATTTTAATTTGAAAAAATAAAAATTCATTGCAAACCTTGTCAATACTAACTCTGACACTCTTTCAAATCTGCTCCCTGTCCACATTCTCTCATTGGTTTTTTCCTAGATCACAGGCTAGTGCAGCACAGCAAAGTTAACATGGATTACCTGTGTGGCCAAAGGGGAAATTATCTGCCTACATAATTGCAGTGCTCGGTGCAAAATAAAAATGGGGGTCCTTTGTTTAAAAATTAAGAATCTCGAGATGGAAGTAGCAGGGCCTAAAAGTAAGCACCAAGCCCTATGCAATCCAAGGGTCAAATGTCCAAGAAGCTGGCTCTTATGTAGCTTCTGATCAAAGAAAAATTCTGAGATGTTCTAAAATGAATTACAAGGGCCAGAGGATGGAAAGGGAAAAAGATAGGGAAAACAACTGGATAATGGCAGCCAATGAAACCAACAAAAATAATGCTTATGTTGGAAGCTTAAATCCCATCACAGTGACCACCAAGGCCACCAGGTCCTGTTTATATACAAGCTTTCCACAGTTAATCCCAGCCAATCCAGAAGCAACAAGTACTTCTCCCTATAGATTTCCTTCTCTCCCAAACTTTCCCATGAAAGTAGTCCCACTCCTCTTATCTATAACCCATATAAATTCAATATGAACAAATTATGCCTTCCTAGCTGGGCATGGTAGTGAAGGCCTGTAATCCCAGTACTTGGGAGGCGGAGACTGGAGAATTGCAGGTTCCAAAGAACAGCCTCAGCAATGTAGCGGCACTCTTAGCAACCTAGTGAGACTCTGTTTGAAAATATAAGATAAAAAGGGCTGGGAGTGTAATAGCTGAGGTAGAGTGCCCCTGGGATCAATCTCCAGCAACACACACACAAAAACAAATCTACGTCTTCCTTCCTCAAATTACTATTATATTCTGGTGTCTTAGGCATAATGTCTACTGCTACCTATTTTTGATACTGATAGTTTACAGAAACTTGTCTCAGGACCTGGTCCTTTTTCTGGCTACAGACTATAACGGCTCAATAAACTCTTTAATTTCAGAGAATCCTTGGTCTCAAGAGTTTTGGTTTAACACTTCTCCAAGCCTCTACTTCTCCATTTTCCTCTAGATAAAAATAAGGATAATGATAGCACCTGCCGCATGGACTTGGGAAGATTAAGTGGGACGATGCCCATGAAACATTTATCACAGTGCTTGGCACATAGAAAGCTCTCAATAAATGGGAGCTGTTGTTTTTATGCCCTGCATTAGACCCTATGCCTCTCCTCTCCTGCACTAATGCATTTTAAAACTTGCTCACAGAAAGTCTTCTTTACCACAGTTCTCACTGTGGCCTTGTGGCCCTGTTCTGCTTTTACAAAAACCAAGTCCTCATTGCCTACAGAACAAAATACAGATTTCTTGACTTAACTCTACTGCAGTGCTCTATCTTCTCTCTCATCACCTGTCTGACTCTGGTTTCTTTCTGGACTGCTCTGTTCTTCTGCTGGAAATGCCCTCTCCTGGGAAATGAGATATTACAGTAGAGATTTAGCAAAAACACAAGGTAGGATTGGCTAAGGAACAAGGTGTCATAAAAGTTCAAAAGAAGCAGAGGTCTTGACTGAAATGGCACTATTTATTTATTTATTTATTTATTTATTTATTTATTTATTTATTTATTTATTTTGCAGTACTGGAGATTGAACTCAGGGGCGTTCTACCTTCAAGCTATACCCCCATTCCTATTTTTTGTTTGTTTCTTTCTTTCTTTATTTATTTTGCGGTACTCAGGATTGAACTCAGGGGCATTCTACCTCCAAGCTACCCCCAGCCCTATTTTTTATTCTTTTATTTTGAAACAGGGTCTCACTAAGTGGTGGAGAGCCTCACTAAGTAGCTGAGGCTGGCTGCGAACCCGGATCCTCCAGCCTTAGCCTCCCAAATGCTGGGATTACAAGCATGTGCCACCACGCCCAGCTTCTTTTTTTTCATTTTTGAAACAGGGACTTACTAAGTTGTGGAGTGCCTCACTAGGTACCTGAGGCTGGCTGCAAACCCAGATCCTCTGGTCTTAGCCTCCCAAATGCTGCGATTACCAGCGTGTGCTACCATGCCCAGCTGAAATGGCACTTTTTAAATTAAAAAAAAATTCATAGTTTGTTAGTGGTTACTATATTATATATAAATTATGTATGATATGTATGGAAAGCTATAGCTTCATAGATTCTTTTTCAAAAATATAATTCATGCCTGGCATAGTGACACACATTTGTAATCCCAGTACTTAGGAGGCTGAGACAGGAGGATCACAGGTTTGCAGCCAGCCTCAGCAATTTAGGAGGTCCTCTGCAACTTAGTGAGACCTTGTTTCAAAATAAAAAATAAAATAGGAGCCGGGCGTGGTGGCACACGCTTGTAATCCCAGCATTTGGGAGGCTGAGACCGGAGGATCTGGGTTTGCGGCCAGCCTCAGCTACCTAGTGAGGCACTCCGCAACTTAGTGAGACTCGGTTTCAAAATAAAGAATAAAAAATAGGGCTGGGGGTATAGCTCAGAGGTAGAATGCCCCTGAGTTCAATCCCCAGTACTGCAAAAAAATAAGAAATAGAAATAAAAATAAAATAGGGGTGGAAATGTAGCTCAGAAGTAGAGTGCCCCTGAGTTCAATCCCCAATACTGATATATATATATACAATATATATTATATGTATACATGCATGTTTTGTTTTCGTGGTACTGGGAATTAAATCCAGGGCCGTTCTACCTCTTAGCTACACTTCTAGCCCTATTTTACTTTTTATTTTGAAACAGGGTCTCACTACTATTCACTACATTGCAGAGGTCCTCTCTAATTTGCTGAGGCTGTCCTCAAACCTGCAATCCTCCTGTCTTAGCCTCCCAAGGATTACAGGAGTGAACTACCATGCCTGGCAAATTCATACTTTAAAGTTATTATATCTAAACTTGAAATTGAGTAGAAAGTGTAGAGTTTCCAAATCCCCTCTATTTGTTCTACCCCAACTACCCTGCTGTTGACATCCTTAATCGCTTTGGTGCATTTATTACAATCAGTGAACCTGCATTGACACATAATTATCACTCAGTGTCCACAGCTTACATTATGATTCACTCCTGGTGGTGTGCGTTATATAGGTTCAGAGAAATGTATAATGGCATGTATCACACAGAACATAGAATATTCAAAGTATACACTGTTGCCTGTTCAGATTGCCTTCTTCACTTAGTAATATTCATTTATATCCCTCCCTGTCCTCTCAAGGAGCAGCATGGGTTTGTTTGTTTGCTTTTGTTTTTACTTGTTTGTTTGTTTTATGGAAATTTATTGTTTTGTTTTGTTTTTTGCAGTGCTGGGGATTTTTTTGCATGCCAGGCAAATACTCTATAACTGAATTATACCCCCAGCCCCCAGCGGCAATGTGTTTTTTGTTTGTTTGTTTGTGTGTGTGTGTGTGTTTGGGGTTTTTTTTTTTTTTTTTTTTTTTTTTTTTTTGAGATGGGGTCTTGCTATGTTGTGCAGGCTGATCTTGATTTCCTGGGCTCAAGCAATCCTCCTACCACAGCCTCCTGAGTATCTGGGAGGCACATACCACTACACTGGCTCAGCAATGTATTTTTTTTTGCGGTACTGGGGATTGAACTCAGGGGCATTCTACCTCCGAGCTATACCCCCAGCCCTATTTTTTATTCTTTATTTTGAAACAGGGTCTCACTAAGTTGCGGAGTGTCTCATTAGGTAGCTGAGGCTGGCCTCGAACCCGGATCCTCCAGTCTCAGCCTCCCAAATGCTGGGATAACAAGCATGTACCACCATACCCGGCTTGTATTTTTTTAGAATAGAAGAAAGTGGCTATGGTGGCACATGCCTATAATCCTAGGACATGGGAGGCTGAAACCAAAGGATCACAGTTTTGAAGCTAGCCTCAGAAACCTAGTCAGATACTATTTCAAAATTTTATATATATATATAAATATATATTATATATAATATATGTAAATATTATAATATATATATACATATATATATATAGTATGTGTGTGTGTGTGTGTGTGGCACTGGGGATGGAACCCAGGGGCATTCTACCTCTGAGCTATACCTCTAGTCCTATTTTACTACTTTACTTTTTTATTTTGAAACAGAATCTTGTGTTACTGAGACTGATGGTGAAATTGTGATCCTTCTGTCTCAGCCTCCCAAGTACAAGGATTACAAGCATATGCCATCATGCCCAGCTAATAATAATAATAATAATAATAATAATAATAATTTTATTAAATGACTGGGGGTGCCGGGTGTGGCACACGCTTGTAATCCCAGCGTTTGGGAGGCTGAGACCAGAGGATCCGGGTTTGCGGCCAGCCTCAGCTACTTAGTGAGGGTCTCCACAATTTAGTGAGACCCTGTTTCAAAATAAAGAGTAAAAAAAGGGGTGGAGCCGGGCGTGGTGGCGCACGCTTGTAATCCCAGCATTCGGGAGGCTGAGACTGGAGGATCCGGGTTCGAGGCCAGCCTCAGCTACCTAGTGAGGCACTCTGCAACTTAGCAAGACCCTGTTTCAAAATAAAGAATAAAAAATAGGGATAGGGGTATAGCTCGGAGGTAGAATACCTCTGAGTTCAGTCCCCAGTACTGCAAAAAAAAAAAAAAAAAAAAAAAAAAAAAAAAAAAAAAAAAAAAAAAAAAAAAAAAAAAAAAAAAAAAAAAAAAAAAAAAAAAAAAAAAAAAAAAAAA
>PVLC010046856.1:0-11063 GCA_004027655.1 Graphiurus murinus | reverse complement strand
GGGGATTTAACTCAGGGGCATTCTACCTCCGAGCTACACCCCCAGCTCTATTTTTAATTCTTTATTTAGAAACAGGCTCTCAGCCGGGCGTGGTGGCACACGCTTGTAATCCCAGCATTCCGGAGGCTGAGACCGGAGGATCCGGGTTCGCGGCCAGCCTCAGCTACCTAGTGAGGCACTCTGCAACTTAGTGAGACTCGGTTTCAAAATAAAGAATAAAAAATAGGGCTGGGGGTGTAGCTTGGAGGTAGAATGCCCCTGAGTTCAATCCCCAGTACCGCAAAAAAAAAAAAAAAAAAAAAAAGAGGGTCTCATTAGGTTGCTGAGGGCCTCACTAAGTAGCTGAGGCTGGCCGAGAACCCAGATTTTCCAGTCTTAGCCTCTCCAGTCTTAGCCTCCCAAGTACTGGGATTACAAGCATGCAAGTACGCCTGGCCAGCTTACTTTTTTTTATTTTATTTATTTTGCGGCTTACTTTTTAAAACTTTTCTTTCTTTGGTACTGGGGATCTGGGGATTGAATCCAGGGGCATTCTACCTCTGAGTTACACCCCAGCCTTTTTTATTTTTCATGTTGAAATTGGGTCTTGCTAAGTTTCTGAGGCTGGCCTCGAACCTGTAATCCTCATGTCTCAGTCTCCAACTACTGGGATAGAGGCACGTACCCCTGCACCTGGCTCAGATCCATATTCTCTCCAGGACAGTGGCTTCCCCTCAGGCACGCTGGGGCTTTGGGCACGTTCGTGCTGCCTGTGGAGAGCTGCCTTCTTGCACGCGCACCAGGACAGCTGCTGTCTGCAATGCTGGCCATACAGGCAGGCTGAGCACTCGGACGCCGATGATGTCACTGCTCTGCAGCCTGACTCTGAGTGGTGAGCGGCACAGAACTGAAGCAGCACTGTGGAGGGGACAGATGTGACTGGTCCAGCTGGTCACCACTGGACAAAGCACCCTGAGGGGCAGAGGTGCTGCTTGGTGAGACACTGTGGGGGGTAGGCATGCTACGGTAACAAGAGTAGCTCCCGGGAAATAACGATTTTATTTATTTTTCAGTACTGGTGATTGAACCCAGGGGCATTCTACACAAGCCACGCCCCCAGTCCTGTCCACCAAGAGCCTCAGGATGTGGCCTTAACCTGCAAGTCTGGTTTTCACTGTTTCTGTTAGGTCTCTGGTGGACAGGACTGGGGAACCCAAGCCACACTCTCAGACCCCCCCCCTTTTTTTTTTTCAGTACTGGGAATTGAACCCAGGGATATTCTACCTCTGAGATATACCCCCAGCCCTATTTCTTATTCTTTATTTTGAAACAGGGTCTAAGTTGTGGAGGGCCTCACTAGGTAGCTGAAGCTGGCCATGAACCTGGATACTCCAGTCTCAGCCTCCCAAATGCTGGGATTACAAGCGTGCGCCACCACGCCTAGCTTCATTTTTATTTTGAAACAGGGTCTCACTAGGTTGCTGAGAGTCTCATGAAGTTGCTGAAGATGTCCTCCAACCTGTGATCTTCCTGTCTCAGCCTCCCAAGTACTGGGATTACAGGCATGCATCACCTGCCCTGCTGGAAATAATGATCTTTGCTTCTGAGATTTGCAGAACTGAAAAGCATCTTGTGGCTTGGTGATTAAGATCAGGTGTAGGTCACTTGACCACTAACAACCTCCTGTGAGGAGGCCCACCCACCTCCATTCCCACTTCTTGTATAAATTGCCCCTTAATCAACCTTCAGGAGGATGGACTTTGGGCAAGAGTCCTCACATAATCTTGGGCAGTGGGCTTTTTTTTTTTTTTTTTTTTTTTTTGCGGAACTGGGGATTGAACTCAGGGGCATTCTACCTTCGAGCTATACCCCCAGCCCTATCTTTTATTCTTTATTTTGAAACCGAGTCTCACTAAGTTGCAGAGTGCCTCACTAGGTAGCTGAGGCTGGCCGCGAACCCGGATCCTCCAGTCTCAGCCTCCCAAATGCTGGGATTACAAGCGTGTGCCACCACCCCCGGCTCGGGCAGCAGGCTTTTTGAAGAAAGTCAGCTTCCTTGCTTCAACTCCTGTCTCTTGACTTATCAGGCCTATCTTGTGTGCGGCAGCAGCCAGACTTGGGTTCCAGAACAATACCAGGATTCCAGCTGTCCACTGGTCCTGCAAATACTCCTGGCAGATCACCAAGCCTAGGATGGTCCTGACCCCAACACTTGGGGTCCTCCACGCATGGCCCTTTAAAAAATACTTGCTGGGCCTCATTCTACACAAACAACAGCGTCAGCCCTTAGTCCAGGATCCTCCCGCATGGCCATCTAACATCTGGTCCACAGGCAGGTCTTCCCCACTGACCCCCAAGGACTTTCCTAGCTTGTTTTCTGAGCCCGCACACGTGGCTTTGTAGCATTCATTTGTTCGTGCACGACGTAAACTTTCAGAAGAGTTCAGGACGACAGTCTCGCAGCCAACCCTGGGACCTGGAGTCGTGATGGTCTGTTTTGCCATTCCCTTTGCCCTGCGAAGCGGGTGCGCTCCTAGAGGTCTGACGGGGTGAGTCTTCCGGGACCTGGGTGTCAGGGTGGCCCTAGCACGGTGTTCGGGCCAGAGCCCTGGGCAGAGCACGCCTGTCTTCAGCGGCGCGGTTCCGCGCAGCCCTTCTGGGCGGTGGTGGCTGTCACTGGCCCTGTGGGCTCGGCGGCACCACAGCCTTCCCGCGAGGCCCTCGTTCCTGTGTCGTGTGCTGGCCTGTCCCCTCGCCACCGCAGGTACTCGGGCTGAAGTCCCCGGGCCGTCCTGCAGTCCACCCTCCCTGGCGGCTGCAATGGCACGGCACGGCCACTGCGCGGCGGTGGCGTGCGGCTTGGCGGCGTCGCGGACGAATGACGCAACGAGCGACGTCGCGAACGGATGACGCGTCGCGTGACGTCACCGGCGCGCCGCTGCTCAGAGCCGGGTGCGGGTTCTCCGTGTCTCGGGTCCGGGAGTCGGTGTCCTAGCCATGGCTCCGCGCGTCCAGCTTCCGCCCGAGATCCAGCTGGCGCAGCGCCTGGCGGGGAACGAGCAGGTGACCCGGGACCGGGCGGTGCGGAAGCTGCGGAAGTACATCGTCGCCAGGACCCAGCTGGCCGCAGGTGGGCGGGGCGCGGGGACCCGAGGCGGCCGGGCTCCGCGTGGCCGGCGGGCGCGTTCCCTGCGTGGCCGCTTTGCGGCGCGGGGCGGCGACACGTGGTCCCTCTCCGTGGTCACCTCCCCGGTTCCCCGTTCTTTCCCCAGCTCCAGGCTCCGGGTCTGCTAAGACTCCAATCAGACCACGTGCGCCTCCGACTCCCGACTCTGAAGTTTGGGCTGCCCCCTTTCCCCCTCGTGACCGCGCTTAGAGCTGTTGTGTTCTGTTTGTGTAGTTCCTGGATTGTCGTCCGAGTTCCCTTTGAGCGGACCCTCCGTGAGGCGGAGAACATGCTTCTTACTTACTGTTCATTGAACCTGTGGTTTTTAACACGTTCCCTGCCTCATCAGCCGCTTCAGCATATCCTGGACGTTCTTTAGAAATGTAGATTCTAGGGTCCAAGCCCAGATGAATCAGAAGTCCAGGTGTAGGGCCAGCGATCTCAGCTTTAGGACACTGCAGTCCGAGAACCGCTATCCCGAGAGCAGTGCTCAGTGAATATTGATCAGGCTCCTTTGCTGGCCCTAACGACTGAGTTAATTTTCTTCTTTTAATGTTGAGGCCTAACACAGAAAAGCACACAACTCCTTCCTGTTATGCTGGATGAAATAACACCAGTAAACTAATCTGTGGTCCCACGATCTGCTCAGGAAATGGTTGAGAGTCCAGATTTTGAATCTCCAGGAGGGATACCCTGTCTGTTGCCTGTAGATTCTCAGTAAAGGTTTAATGCATGCATAAAGTTACCTGGAGGAGACCCTCCAGCCACAGTCAGAGCAGGTTCTGACCTGGAAGGATTGCTGTGGGAGGGGGGCAGGCTGCTCTTCAGTTGCCTTTACAGCAACTAGCACTGGACTAATCAAGGCCATCACACTTTATCCTTGGGACTAAAAGCTTAGGTTTGAGGGTTTGCTTAGTTTGAATGTTAGTGGTTGTTTTTTTTGCTGTACTAGGATTTGAACCCAGGGGCATTCTACCTCTGAACCACACCCCCAGTTCTATCTTTTATTCTTTATTTTGAAACAGGGTCTCACTAAGTTGCTGAGGGCCTCACTAAGTAGCTGAGGCTGGCCTCGAACCCTGATCCTCTGGTCTCAGCCTCCCGAGTGCTGGGATTACAAGCGTGGGCCACCACGCCTGGCTGAATGTTACTGTTTTGACACAGGTGGTTTCACACATGATGAGCTGCTGAAGATTTGGAAAGGACTGTTTTACTGCATGTGGATGCAGGACAAGCCACTCCTACAGGTGAGTGCTTGGGGAGGTAGCTGAAGAAGCAGTGGGAGTATGGCTGGGCATGCGTGGACCCCATTTTAATAAGGCTGAAGACATCATGTGATGCTGTGTCAGCTCCATGCGTTGTTCTATGTGGCGAGAGGGGCCCAGCCTGTGGTTAGAGTGGCCCTGGCACTTGCTGAGGGCAGGCATGGTTTGTTTAGTTGAGCACCTTAGTGACACTGGCAGGAGGCAGGCCAGGGCGTGGGTAAGATGGCTTCTTTTATGCTTGTCCCCAGTTTGGTTGAAAACTAAGTGCTAGAACAATGAGATTCAAGGGACAGAACCCAGGTCTTCTGGGACAAGGACTTTCCTGCTGGCCTTTCAGAAGAGTGGTTCAGTGTCAGTTGTTTGCTCCTCAATGCCGGGTGTGGTGGCGCACGCTTGTAATCCCAGCATTCGGAAGGCTGAGACTGGAGGATCTGGGTTCGTGGCCAGCCTCAGCTACCTAGTGAGGCATTCTGCAACTTAGTGAGACCCTGTTTCAAAATAAAGAATAAAAAATAGGGCTAGGGGTATAGCTCGGAGGTAGAATGCCCCTGAGTTCAATCCCCAGTACCACACACACAAAAAAATTGTTTGCTCCTCAAATATCACCTGGGTATAAAGGTACTTATTTAGAAATGCAGAATCTTAGCCAGGCGTAGTGGTGCATGCCTGGAATTCCAGTACTTGGGAGGCTGAAACAGGAGGATCGCAGGTTGGAGCAACTCAGTGAGACTTTTAGCAACCTAGTGAGACCGTATTTCAAAACAAAAAAATAAAAAAGGCTGGGGGTTAGCTCGGAGGTGGAATGCCCTTGGGTTCCATCCTTAGTACCACATATATGCACACATCGTAGACTCCTAGCTAATATTCTGTGCCTCCTAAGCAGCCGTCTCTTGAGGAGGAATCTTCTGCGTGAGCAGGCACACTGAGTGATGCTTCACACAAAGACATAGGCAGAGAGCGAGTGATTTGTGAGGTCTGGATGGCTCCCTCTCCTGCTGGTGGCTCCCACCTGCTCTCTCCCACGCTGCCCTTTCACCGTTATCCTCTTGCTGGGGACTCAGCCCTGGTCAGGAGGGCCGTGACTGCCTCTGTTGGTGGTGGGGGTCTGTTGGCCCCGGCTCGCAGGGTTGGCCTTTCATATTGCAGGAGAAACTTGCACAACTGGAGTCCATTGGGCTGGGATCCTCTGGAAGCCAGTTCTCTGTGAGGAGTGAGGGACATTTGAGTGTGTTTGACGTGTTACCATAAAGCACGTGCTTCAGGGACTGAGGCTGTTCTCATTATTCCTTACACAGGAAGAATTAGGAAGGACCATTTCCCGGCTCATCCATGCTTTCCAGACCACAGAGGCCCGTGAGTACACTCTGCTGTAGTTAAGCCCATTTGTAAATGTCAGAATCGCTGAGATCCGAAGCCTCTGGACACACAAATCTGGAGCGAGGGGGAGCCAGCCTTGGGGTGCTCCTCGTGTGTGAAACACGGCTCTGAGTGCTCAGCCTGGACCCACACACTCCCCAGAGAGACTCCGCACAAGAGCGAAAGAGGCTGAGGTCCTACACCGCTGTCTTTTGTTTTTTGTGGTGGTCCAGGGGATTGGACTTCAGGGCATTCTACTTCCTAGCTACACCCCAACCCTTTTTATTTTTATTTGTATCTATTTATTTGGGGCCTAGACACAGCCTCCTGGGCTCCTCAGCTTTGCCGGGGGCGCCCTGACAGCTCTGGGCGATGCCGAGGGCGGGCTCACTCGGCCTCTCGGTGTGGGAGGACATTCTTTGTGTCTGAGTAGCGGAGTAGATGGGTGCTCCTCAGCTTTGCCTTTCTAAGAACTGGGGAGCAGTTGCCCTGTTCAGAACCATGCCTAAGCGCTCCCTCGGTCATGGCTGTGTGATTAGTGACAGGCCCCTGCGACAGAGCCTCTGGCCAGCCCTTTGCTGTCACAGGGATTCTGTAGAGGGACAGGTGTCTTGCTCTGTGTGTCCTCCAGGCCTCTGCCTTGGTTTGTGGAGAGTGTCTTCTGCCCTTGTCGTCACTCGGTTGACCCTCTGCGTGTTAGTGTCCTGATCTCTTCTCACAGGGCCACCAGCCCTGCCACTCCTGCCAAGACCCTGTGTCTCCTCGAGTCACAGTGTGAGGTGCGGGGACAGAGGGGACACGGTTGAGCCCTCACATCCTGTGTCTGAGTCGCTAGCATCCATAGGGTCACGCACTGGATCGGGCTCATGGATGTTGTGCGTACGATTGTGCTGCCTCGGTGACACCTCCCGAGAGGCCTGGAGAGGACGAGGCTGAGCAGCGCCTTCTGCCAGCGCCTCTCTGGAGACCGTGGCTGTAGTTTGGCCTGAGCTGTGTTCTGTTTCTCTGTGTTGCCTTCTCAGCCTCTTACCTAGTGCCGCTGCTCAGCCTGGCACGCCTGAGGAACCCCAGCGGCTCTGTGCGTGGGGCTTCCTGAGCAGGCTGCTTTCTCCTCTCCCCTCGCCTACCCCTCCCCCATAGCGACGGAGTCTTTGAGACCCGAATTTACGTGGGCTTTTTCCCCTAGAGCACCTGTTCCTGCAGACGTTCTGGCAGACCATGAACCGGGAGTGGGCAGGCATCGACAGACTGCGCCTGGACAAGTTCTACTTGGTAAGAGGGCTCGGTGCTCAGGGCGGTGCTGGCTGAACCCTGACCAAGGTGGCCCAGGAGCCAGCGGGCTGGGGAGCGCTCCACGGGCCCTCAGGATCCTGGGCGTTTGTGCCCCACTTTGGAGGGTCAGCATCCAGTGCTGAAATGACCTGCGTGAACTTTTGGTTCAGAGAAGGAGCCTTGTGTTGCCCGCCCTGCGAGAGGCAGGCGAGGGGAAGTGAGGCCGGGGCTCATTGCTGCAGGGGGCTGGCCGTCCTGCAGTTTCCTGGTCTTTCTCCCCCATGTTGGGGGGCTGGCTGTCCTGCCCGGCGCGGCCCTGGGCTCTCTCCTTCCTCTGTGCTCCTGTCTGGTCACTGCTTCGCCTTCTGAAGCAAGGGCTGGGTTCATAGACCTCTGTGCTGCTGTCACCTCCCTCCCCTCAAGGAGTCACGGCTTTGTCACCAAGGGGCGTGTGTTTACTGTGACGTTGGAGCATGGAAGGACACTGTCACTGTTTGGGAGCTGGTGAGCCCGGCAGGGACAGCCAGGGCAGTGTCTGGGCCCCACAAGGACAGGGCTCAGTGGGCAGCTCCAACCTCTCTAGACAGTGTGAGCAGTTTAGACGCTCGGGAAGAAAGGAGCCCGGGCTCCGGACCTTGGGCGCCGTGGAGAGACCCGGGCCAGGACCACCTTTCATAGGCTGTGGATCTGTGGGACAGAGAAGTCCTGTGTGAGGCCACCATGCTGAGGTGTAATCGGCTAAGGCGTGATTTCTAGGTCCTTCTGCATAACGAATCCTGTTGCTTTAACCATTTCTTGTGTCCCCCATGACCAAGTCCAGCTGTACAGCCCACTGCAGGAGCTGGCGCTCTTGGTGACACTGTAGGGAAGCATGTGAGACAGGCCTCTGGTGTCCCCAGGAGCCGTGTCCGGCCAGGGTGTGCTCTGCAGAGAGACTCCTGGGGTCCACGTGCCCCAGGGGTTGCTTTTCACTGACCTGGATCCCCGCAGCCACGTTGGGCTAGGATGGAAGCCTTGCCTGTGGGAGAGGGGGCGCTGTGGGCAGTGCCGGCTGCGACTCACCTGGAGGGGGCGCCCGAGTCCTTCCTGAGCAGAGAGCCCAGGGCAGCAGCAGGACGGCCATGCTCCCTCGTGGGGAGCAGAGGCCTTGCGGGGTGGAGTGGCTCCACCCCTGGCTCTGGTGGGCTTGCCCTTGGGGGAGGGGCTCTGCGTTTGCCCGGTGCTCCCTGCTGCCAGCTCTGGTCTGTGCTCCTCCTTGCCTGCCGTGCAGCTCCCTTGGGGATGCTCTCGGGCGCCCAGCTCACCAGCTCTGCCGCCGGCCATGTGCCTCGGAACAGAGAGGAGGGAGCGAGGCCGGGGGAGGTCTGGCTTGTGTTGCCTCTAACCGGAGTCTCCTTTCCTTCTAAAGCTCATGCGGATGGTCCTGAACGAGTCCTTGAAGGCCGTGAAAACCCGGGGATGGGAAGAAAGGTTGGTCTACACAGTGGCTCCCCAGAGTCCCCGTCCCCGGGCGAGTTTGAGGGATCGGTGGGGGTCACGCACTCTCAGCTTGTCCCTGGGGATGGGGGATGGGATTCCTGAGTTCCTCTTCTAATTCTCTGTCGTAAAGAGATATCAGCCTTTTCATTGAGGGGTGTTGAGAATAAAGGCAGGTGTGTGTGTGTGTGTGTGTGTGTAGTGTTGGTGGGGATTGAGCCCAGGGGCATTGTACCTCTGAGCCACACCCCCAGCCCATTTTACTTTTTATTTGGAAATGGGGTTTCAAAGTCCAGAGGCTGGCTGCAAACCCATGATCCTCTTTTCTCAAACTCCCTAGTATAAATGAAAGTGTTTTTAAAAATAAAAAGTGGAGCCAGGCATGGTGGTACACACCTGTAATCTCAGTACTTTGGAGGCTGAGACAGGAGGATTGCGGTTTGTGCCAGCCTCAGCAATTTAAAGAGGCCCTCCTCAACTTAGTGAGACCCTGTTTCCAAATAAAAAATAAAATAGCTCAGAAGTAGAATGTCCCTGGGTTCAATCCCCAGTACCACACACAAAAAAGTTAAAAATGGCTCCTGTGGTATGGCTGTCATGGAAATAATGTCATCTGCTGTGAGTCATTTGAATCCACTGGTCACAAGGGACGGACACCCAAGGACACTGTTTTAATAAGGACAGGATGTGTTCAGCTCTGTTACCGTTGGTCATTGTCCCAGCCCTAGAAATGTTCACACCATCCAGGCGGCTCGTCTTCCCAGCAGGCTGAGGGTGGGAGGCCTGTGCTCCCGAGCCGAGCCGCTGTGTTTCTGTCTGACCTCTCTCTTCCTCCTGGAGGCCCTTCGGCCCTGCTGGGGTCTGTCTCTAGTGTAGGCTCTGCTCCCTGCCTCCCGGGGTCCCTGGGCCCCCGCTGGTGCCGGGTCACCTGCGGGCACCCACACCCAGGGCTGTGGGCTTGCAAACCTGTGGCAGCCTGAGTTCTCCAACACAGCGGGTTTCTCTTCTCTTTCCTTCCTTCTGTCTTTTCAGTATTAGGGATCGAACCCAGGGGTGCTTGACAACTGAGCTACTTCTCCTTTATATTTGATTTGAAGACAGGGTTTTGCCAGCTTGCCCAGGCTGGTCTTGAACTTACCATCCTCCTGCCTCAGGTGTACATTAAAGGAGTTAATTTCAAGGGTCTGAATACCCAAGCCACTGCCCAGCTGTCAGAGAACTGTTAGGCCAGAGTCTTCAGCTCACTTCCCACACCGTGTAGGACTCTTCTGTCTTCAGGATTACAAAGTGAACAGAGCCTGCCCCGCCCGCTTTGTTCCTCTATGGAAAGACTCGGCAGGAGTGGGCTATAGTAACTCCTCTGGCTTTGAGTGAGTCTCACCTTAAATTCCCGGCGTGGACATTGAGGCCGGAGTCTCACTCATTTCAGGATGTAGTGGTATGGTTATCCAGAATGCATCTAGTGGCTTACGCCAAGTTAAATGTCGAAGGGACCCCTTTATTGTGATCAGCCTTTCTTGGTTTTTTGTTACAAAAGCAAGCGTCCGGAGGGCCATCGGTGCCCCTTGCCCCAGGTGGCCATGCTGCTGCTCTTCCTGCCTGCTCACCTGCCTCGCCCACCCCCTGCAGCAGTGCAGAGCTGGGATCTCTCCTAGTGTGGGGTGCAGAGAGGGTACAGAGCTGGGATCTCTCTCTAATGGGGGTGCAGAGCTGGGATGTGTCTCTAGTGTGGCGCCATCACTTGCCAGCAGCAGGCCTTCCACCTCCATCGTCTCTTAGTTTTGCACTTTGTCGGGATCCAGCCCTCGAGGCATTGGGGTCGGGGGTCCCTCAATAGGTGTGGATTGAGACGAGGTCAACAGAATACGCTCACACCCAGTGCAGTGTTGAAGCGCATCTGTTTATTCCATGTTAGTGGTTGTATTTTATACTATCTTTTACAATGGGGCATATAGAACAGGAATATTTACAGACTTGTTTTTCCTAAGGTCGAGTGGGTACATCTTTAGAAAAGCCATTTCCCATGGTATGTGATGGGATTAAGAAAATAGTACAGGTTACAGAATACAATACGTATATAAAAATTCTTTTAGTACAAAGCAGTGTTAAAGGTTAGTGACGAAGAGTTTCTATCCATTAGTTTAAATCTTCTGTATCTGTTTAGTTTCTGTAAGCAGTATTTATTTTATCCTTTTCTCAGGCAACTGGAGTTAATTAATGTGCAGTACAGTAGAGTTCCAGAGAGACAAGAGGGGGAAGTGGGCAAACTCTCTGTCTTAAAGCTTTCTTTTTTTTTTTTTTTTTTTTTTTTTTTTTTTTTTTTTTTGTGGTACTGCAGATTGAACTCAGGGGCATTCTACCTCCAAGCTACACCCCCAGCCCTATTTTTTATTCTTTATTTTGAAACCGAGTCTCACTAAGTTGCAGAGTGCCTCACTAGGCAGCTGAGGCTGGTCGTGAACCCGGATCCTCCAGTCTCAGCCTCCCAAATGCTGGGATTACAAGTGTGTGCCACCACACCCAGCTTAAAGCTTTCTTTCTTTTTTTTT
>PVLC010046855.1:0-11271 GCA_004027655.1 Graphiurus murinus | reverse complement strand
TCACCCCCTGACTTTGCCCGGTGTGTTTCTTTGGCTCTTTCTTGAAATGTGTCCTTTAATAACAAAGCTGTGATCACAAGTACTTTCTTGAATTCAGTGAAATTTCTAGTGAATTATTGAACCCAAGGGGGTCATGGTACACCCATGGTGATGAGCAGGGTGGAAGTATGAGTGGGTAGGGGACCTCCTGAGACTTGTGGCTGGCCTCTGAAGTGAGGGTGGTATTGTGGAGGTCTTTGTCCTTAACTCATGGAATCTCTGCCAACTCTGGGTAACTAGTGTCAGAGCTGAGTTGAGGTGGAAACAGAATAGACAGTAGTTAAGTTGCTATAGAATTTGATCAAGTCACCAGAGCATTATGCTGTAATGGAAAAACTGATTTACTAAGGCCTCCTCTGGACCACAAAATGATAACACTGCTTCGAGGCTAAGGCAGGAGGATCATAGGCTTGAGGAGAACCTCAGCAAGTAGGGAGTCTCTCATGAACCTACTGAGACCCTGTTTCAAATTAAAAATAGGGCTGAGGGTGTAGCTCAGAGGTAAAATGCCCCTGTGTTCAATCCCCAGTGCCACAAAAACAAAACAAAACAAAAAACTATTGGAATGGCCTCATGCTGAAGGAATCATGCCCAGGAGTCATTTCAAGACAAGAGGAGTCAAAATACTTTGACTAGCCCGGGACAAGGCATGTCAGATGCACCGTGATCCAAGTTCTTAATTCCATAGGGTCCTGCTAATGGTTTATTTTGGCAGGAGATAACAGAAGTATCCTTTGTCACTTAGTTTCTCTGAAAAGCATTCAGCCTGGGCCAGACAACCATGCCTGGCTGATGGGTTGTGTGAGGAGATGGGCATGTTACATGTGAAGTAACCCTCTGCTCTGTCTACATCCTAGATAACAACTCTCAGAAGCATCACATTGCTGATACTGGTGAGCACAGTGCACGGAGGAGGGAGGGCGCTGTCTATTTCTTGCTCACTAAACTGTTTCCAGTTTTGGCAATATAACATAGCAACAGAAGGAATGAAAAAGAGAAAGCAGAGGCACTAAGAACCTACTGCCTACCAAGCTCAGGGTAAGTGCTTCTACTTATGTTAGCTTAATTAATCCTTCTAACTTTCCACAAGAGTAAGTATTGTTATTCCCACTTTGTGACAGTCAAATTCCTGAATTTCCTCCCTGAGGTCTCATCTCACAGCTTGTAAGTGAGACAAGCAAGCATTAGTACTCAGGGTTGCCTGAATCCAAATTTGAACTCTACACTCTCCTTTACTGCCTAATTTCCAGATCTAGGCCTTGCTCTGGCACCCCCAAATCACACTCTGGTATCAGAAAGCAAAGACAGGTTGCCTTTTCCCCCCTCAACTTGCCAGAGGCTGGGGGTTATCAACCCTAAATCAGCTTTTGAGCCAGTTTCCCCGAGATAAGTCAGAGATTTCCACTGGCAAGAGAAAACTGAAATCTTTTCCAGCCTCCTACCTCAACATTAGAGAAATTGATGCTAATTCTGGGGCAGGCAGGAACAAGTCAACATCCCAGCCTCCTAGAGACATCCTTCACACCGTTACCCAGGACACACTTGGCTGTGTTTACAGAATTCTCTCTACCCCCCGAATTAGCTCTTAACTCTCTCTAGCTGTAGGTAGCCAGCAGTGACTCTTCTGCCAAGAATTTTTTTTTTTTTTTTCAGTACTGGGGATTAAACTCAGGAGCATTCTACCTCTGAGCTATACCCGCAGCCCTATTTTTTATTCTTTATTTTGAAACAGGGTCTCACTAAGTTGCAGAATGCCTCATTAGGTAGCTGAGGTTGGAACCTGGATCCTCCAGTCTCAGCCTCCCAAATGCTGGGATTACAAGCGTGAGCCAACACACCCAGCTTTGCCAAGAATTCTTGATGGTGCATTCCCTCTGTCCTCTAGACGACCTGTGCAAGGGCTCAAAATATTCCAAGATGACACTGGGAAGATGGGGCTGGAGACCCTGCATCACTAAGTGTCTATTTGTCATTAGCAACCCTGTATGGTTGTCAGGAGACCTAACATCAGGGGCCAGGAATATGGCACCCAGTGCCTGTTGGGGGAGGCTCAAAAGGAGAAGGATGAGCCCACTGGCCTCCACAGTGTCACTGGGCCACTAGCAGAGTTGGCAGCCCAGGACTGCGTCTCCCCTGGGCCTGGGACCTGGGCTGGAGACAGTGCAGCATTAGCCGGGGAACACTTGCAGCCAAACACACTCTCCTTCTCGTTTCCCAAGACTTCACGGCACTTGATTTCCCATGGAAACAAGCAGAAACCTGTTTTAATCATCTGGCATTTTTAGTTTCCTAATTTGTATGGGAACCTAGAGATACGGGCATATGGTACATTTATTATCCCAGAAAGCTACAGCTGAAAAGAAAATAGTTAAAGCCAGTCTTGAAACTGGAAAGCTTCAGCAGATGATTTCAAATTACTTTCCTTAATCTCAGGAACTGTCGGCCCTTCTGCCAGAAGCGTTGTTTCTGTTTTGACTTGGTACTTTTGGCAGGATTTACGTCTGAACCTTGCTGGGTGCTTTGCTGTGGCACATCACAGCCTGCCAGCTCTTACAGTCAGATCTCAGGCCCCCCTCTTATTTCCTGATCCGGCTTTAGACTGGAGTAAATAGGGACTCAGGAGTCAGCAGACCCAACTAAGTGACCTTACTTGTCCTGAGACCTTGAGTTAAAATTGAGCTTCTTCATGCCCTATTTCCCTCTGAAAACTTCACTTATTCATTGAACGTCTGTTTTGTGCCAAGCACTGATTTAGGAACTGGGGAAATAGCAATGAAAAATGTGGAATCCTCACCTTTGGGGAGTTTATTCTATTTGGGCGGAGATAAACAATAAACAAATGAGTACAAGAGATAACATACCAGTTGGCGATAAGTGTTATGGAGAACGGTAAAGCCAAAGGGAGTGTTTGGGCATGACGATGGCAGATTTAAAAAGGCTGGCCAGCAAGGTCCTGACTTGAGCTGGGTCTGGGAGGAAGAGCACTGTGGGTGGTGACTCTAAGGATGGAGACACTGTGGCATTTTTTTTTTTTTTTTTTTTTTTGCGGTACTGGGGATTGAACTCGGGGGCATTCTACCTCCGAGCTACACCCCCAGCCCTATTTTTTATTCTTTAATTTGAAACCGAGTCTCACTAAGTGTTTCTGGGAGTGTGTTGCAGAGTGCCTCACTAGGTAAGTTGCAGAGTGCCTCACTAGGTAGCTGAGGCTGGCCGCGAACCCGGATCCTCCGGTCTCAGCCTCCCGAATGCTGGGATTACAAGCGTGCGCCACCACGCCCGGCTAATGACACTGTGGCATTTTTAAGGCACAGCCAGAGGTCCAATGGGGCTAGAGTTACTGTGTGTGAGACTTTGGACACCACCAAAGGTCACTTGGCTCAGGTCACCCTGGTATTGGAGGGTTTAGGACAGAGGGGTGACGTGACCTGAGTTGGTCAGGGTTATTCTGTCTGCTGTGCTGAGGAGGGTGGAGGGGACAAAGTTAGGATATGATCACAGTAACCGAAGGGAGACCCCATGATGGTTTGTGCCAGGGTAAGATTGGCACTGGGTTGGTGAGAAGTGGTCGAACTGTGGCTGACATATTATTTGAAGGTAGAACTGAAAGGGTTCACTGACAGTATGGATGTGGGGAGGTGAAAGAGAAGAGTCAAGGATTACTCCTAAGTTTTTAGGCTATTCCTGGAAAGAATGGAATGTCTGTCTTCTGAGATGGAGCAGGTGGGAGGGCTAGGGAGCCTGGAATTCATCTGTGGTCACAGGAAGTTTGAGGTGCCAACAAGAAACCCAAATGGATAGAATGAGACATGCTAGGGGTGAAAAGGGAGTGAGTACTTTCCTGCTCATTGCAAATGGTCCTGACCAACACCCCTATACCAGAAGACAGGCTAACAAGAGAAATGCATCACAAGTGTATTTGATCAGTTTTATGTGACACAGGAACCTTTAGAATGAAGGCTACCTGACCTAGGATAAACTGACCATTTTCATGCTTCGGTTTGATAAAGCATAGACAGCTGTGTAGAATGTGATTGGACAAAAAGTGTATGATCTGATCATCAACTTGGGGCTGGGAGTGTGTGTGTATGAGGAGGGGTACTCAGCAAAGCCTGTCTCCTAAGACTCTTTGACATCTCTGTGTAGCATCCTCTATCCAAGTATGGGCAGGACATTTTGTAGAAAGGGAGTCTTCTGACCTGTTTTCTTTGATTATAGTGTAGAACTTATTCTAGAGCAGCATTGCCCAGTAGAACTTTAAGGGGAACTACATAGGTAATTTAAAGTTTTCTAGTGTCTGCTTTTTAAAAAGTAAAAAGAAATGAATGGGATTGATTTTAATACTATATTATTTAGCCCAGTACAGTAAAAATATTACCCTTTCAACCTTTTAATGTATAATCAATATGAAAATATTAATATTTTACTGAGTTTCCTTCTCTCCCCCCCCCCAATTCTTTGAAATCCAGTGTAAATTTTACAGCTATAGGACATTTCCATTCAAGATGTCACATTTCAAGACCCTACTACAATGTGTGGTTAGTGGTGCCACATTGGACAGTGCAGTTCTAGGGCAGAAGGGGCTGCTTTCCTCTCTGGCTTCCTTCCTTCATTTATTTATGTTATTTAATTTAATTTTTAATTTTTTTTTGTACTGGAGATTGACCCTAGCAGCAGTCTACCTCCAAGCTATACCCACAGCCTGATTTTATTTCTTTTGTGTGTGTGTGTCTGTGTGTGTGTGTGTGTGTGTGTGTGTGTGTGGTACTGGGGATTGAACCCAGGGGCATTCTACCTCTGAGCTACATCCTTAGTCCTATTTTTATTCTTTATTTTGAAACAGGGTGTCACTAAGTTGTAGAGGACCTCACTAAGTAGCTGAGCCTGGCCGAGAACCCAGATCCTCCTATCTCAGCCTCCCAAGTGCTGGGATTTCAAGCGTGCACTACCACACCTGGCTCTTATTTCTTTATTTGGAAACAGGGTTTCACTAGGTTTCTGAGAGCCTCACCACTTTGTGGCGGCTGGCTTTGAACCTGTGATCTTCCTGTCTTAGCCTTTCAAGTACTGGGATTACAAGCATGGCTACCATGTTGGCTAGTTTTATTTTTTTGGGAGCTTGATACCCAACTGCAGAGACATGATGTGTTGCCAGCCAGCTAGGCTCAGATATTAATTGTCCCTTTGCTTTCTTCAGCAAGAAGTTATGCAGTTGCTCTTTCAGTTCCTGTAAGAAACAGAAAGAGAAGGTGGGCATGGTGGTGTATATTTGTAATCCCAGCATTTGGGAGGCTGAGACCAGAGGATCCGGGTTCGCGGTCAGCCTCAGCTACCTAGTGAGGCACTCCACAACTTAGTGAGACCCTGTTTCAAAATAAAGAATAAAAAAATAGGGCTGGGGGTATAGCTCGGAGGTAGAATGCCCCTGAGTTCAATCTCCAGTACCGCAAAAAACAAACAAAAACAAAAACACAACAAAAAAACTGTGTTCCACCTGTTTTCATTTCTCACAGGTAGAAGTACCCAGAAAAGAGTCAAAGGAAAGATACAAAAGACACAGCAGTACCAACAGTATATCAATCCCCTCTTGTCCATGGGGATATGTTACAAGACCCCCAGTGGATTCCTGAAACCTCAGATAATACCTAACTCTATATTTAGTGATATATAATCACTTATGATAAAGTTTAACCTAAAAATTAAGCACAGTAAGAGATTAGCAATAATATCTAATAACAAAACAATTATAATATGCTGTTATAAAAGTTACTTGAAATTTATGGATGATTTATTTCTGGAATTTTCCATGTAATATTTTGAACAGCAGTTGACCACTGTTAACTAAAACTGTGGGAAGTGACACTGCAGATAAGGAGGACTTCCATATCATAGCCACAAACGTCTGTTTGTGGGGGCAATCAGCCTAATGTCACTTAACAATTTTACCTTTCTCTGATTCTTATGTTTAAAATCCCTGGGATTAAAAAAAAAAAGCATAAAAAAAGGAACTGAACATAAATAACTTGGAATTGGTGGAAAAAATTCTTCTAGGCAATAGCACACGAAGAAAATAAAAGCAAAAGAAAAACCATGTAGAAAAATGTAGAGCTTTTAGCCATAGAATAAGTGAAACATTGACTTATACTTTATTATAATTTATTAAAATGACTTTTTATACTTTTGTGAACTCAGTATTGTTTATTTGCTTATGAAATTCCTCCCTGACTATAATTAGTACTATCCTAAGCATTCTATATGTATTAATCTATTTTTTAAATTTTTATTTTTTTAATGGTACTGGGGATTGAACTCAGGGGAATTCTACCTAGGAGTTACACCCCAAACCCTATTTTATTTCTTATTTGAAAGCAGGGTCTCACTAAGCTGATGTGAGCCTCACTGAATTGTGGAGACTGGCTTCAAACCTGTGAGCCTCCTGTCTCAGCCTCCCAAGTATTGGGATTACAAGCATGAGTCACCATTTCTGGCTTATTTTTTATTTTGAAACAGGGTCTTAGTAAGTTTCTGAGGGCCTCATTAAATTGCTGAGGCTGGCCTTGAACTTGGAATCCTTCTATCTCAGCCTCCCAGGTACTGGGATCACGGGTATCTGCCACCACACTTGATTTGTATACATTTATTTAATTCTTATGATAGTCCTATGCCTCTTATAATAAACCTATAATATAACAAATTTGACTCTTAGCTCTGTCACTTGCCATTTAGGAAACTCTCAGACTTGACTTTTTTTAATATGTAAAATGTAGGCATGATTCATCTCATAGGATTATAGTGAAAGTTAACTTGCAATTGTGTCACTATATAGAACAGCACTTGATACATAGTAAACTCTCAATATACATTGCTACTCTTAATGGTGACAAATAGCTACTTTGTAAACTTTGAGGGAAGCAGTTACAAACATTCCCTGGTAAGGAGGCCACTGAGTTAGTCTCCTATTCTGGCTCACACAGTGGCTTTCAGCATCAAGAGTTATAATTCTTCTTGTCTGTGTACTTGAAAGTTTTGGAGCCTGTATTAATCTTTAAGACATTAGGGAACTCTTATGAGAGAGGCTAAATCAAGAACTCACTCCAATGCCACTAACATTTTTAAAGTAATTGTTCTTGAAGAATTACAGGAACATGATACAAAATTGAAGAGAATACAAAAAGATAGGCAGATAATATATATATAGCACTACCAGTTTTCTTTGGTACAAACTTGCCCAAGGTAATATAGCCTGAAAGTTGAGAAGGACTCAAATGTAACTCTGGCTGATAAAAAAAAAAAAACCAAGCCCAAGCCAGGCGTGGTGGCACACATGCTTGGAATCCCAGTACTTGCGAGGCTGAGACAGGAGGATCACAGATTCATGGCCAGCCTCAGCTACTTAGTGAGACCCTCCACAACTTAGTGAGACCCTGTTCCAAAATAAAGAAGAAAAATAGGGCTGGGGGTGTAGCTCGGAGGTAGAATGCCCCTGGGGTCAATCCCCAGTACCAGAAAAAAAAAAAAGAAAAATCCAAGCCCAGTGACTTCGCTCCTAGGGAAAGAACAAAGGGGACCAGGTCCAGGGGAGCAGAGAGTTGCTGAGTTCACAGTTGTTGTAAATGATCTAAGAAGATATTGGAAAAACCACCACCTACAATATCCAAAACAGAGCCTCATAGACAAGTCCACAGTCTTTCTGTGCTCAGCACCTCTTTAACCTGCTGGCTCTTGTCCAGGACACATTTTAAATATTCACAGGGGCCAGCTCTGAGACAAGCACCCAGCGGTGACAGCATTCCGTCAGGGAGGCAGACATTCTGCACTGCGGTTACCTCAGTCCATCCAGAGAACCCTCACTTCTGCACTCAGTGGAAACCAGATGCACTTAAGCGCATCTGTAGGATTTTTTTTTCTTTCTTTCTTTTTGGTACTGGGGATTGAATCTAGGAGCATTCTACCTCAGCTACATCCCCAGCCCTATTTTATTTCTTATTTGAAGACAGGGTCTCACTAAGTTGTGGAGGTCCTCACAAGGTTGCTGAGGCTGGCCATGAATCTGTGATCCTCTGGTCTCAGTCTCCAATGTACTGGGATTAAAGATGTTAACCACCATGCCCGACTATCACTAGAATTTTTGTTAATGAAACTTCTTGAATTAAAAAAAAAATTAGGTGTCTTCTTCAATAATGGCATTGACTAATGGTCTTAGTTCAGGCCTTAAAGCAATGGACATTTGTTTCTGGCAGCTCTGGGGCTGGGAAGTCCAAGATCAGGGTGCTGCACATTCATTTCCTGGCTTGCAGACAGGCAGCTTGTTGCTGTATCTTCACTTGACACTGGGAGAGAGAGAGAGCTGTTAGTCACTTCTTATAAAAACACTAATTACAAATTAGGGATTTCCCCCTCATGACTAATTTAAACCTAAACACTCCCAAAGCCTGGTCTCCTAATATCATCCCATTGGAGAGTTAGAATTTCAACTAATGAATTTCCAGGAGACAGAGACATTCAGTCTAGAACATTAGCAAGAGCAAAAATATACATTCTCACAGAGTTTAAGATTGTCAAAGTAAGCCAGGCGTGGTGGTGCACACTTGTAATCTCAGCATTTGGGAGGCTGAGACCGGAGGATCTGGGTTCCCGGCCAGCCTCAGCTACATAGTGAGGCACTCTGAAACTTAGTGAGACCCTGTTTCAAAATAAAGAATAAAAAATAGGGCTGGGAAGCTGGGCGCTGGGCGTGGTGGTGCACGCTTGTAATCCCAGCATTTGGGAGGCTGAGACTGGAGGGTCCGGGTTCGCGACCAGCCTCAGCTACCTAGTGAGGCACTCTGAAACTTAGTGAGACTCTATCTCAAAATAAAGAATAAAAAATAGGGCTGGGGGTGTAGCTTGGAGGTAGAATGCCCCTGGGTTCAATCCCCAGGACCGCAAAAAAAAAAAAAAAAAAGATTGTCAAAGTAAATTCACATAAATTGCCTCATTTGAACCCCAGGGTTTCTATCTGTGAGTTATTCATTCATCATGGTACTGGGGATAGAACTCAGGGACAGTCTACCTCTGAGCTATACCCCCAGCCCTTTTCATTTTTTGTTTTGAAACAGGGTCTTGCTAAGTTGCTGAGCATCTTGCTAAATTTCTGAGACTGGCCTCCAACCTATAATCCTCCTGTCTCAGCCTCCCAAGTATTGGTATTACAGACATGTGCCACCACATCCAGCTGAGTTTGCTATTTTATTTTCCTCATATGAGGAAGCTGAATTGAGAAGCACTTGGTGATGTTTCCAGGGTCACATGGCTATGTGGCAGGGGTGGAGTGCAAAATCAGGCCTTTTGATTCCAAATCCTGTGTCCTTGCAGCTGCATCAGGAATCAGGCCATTCGCCCTTCTTTGCAGCAATAACAAAAGAGGAACAACAACTGATATGAGTTTAGTGCCATGATATACGTCCATCTCTATGAAAATAGTCTTTTGTGGTATGTACTAGTATTCTCTTTCCCATCCCTGACAAAACCTAAAATGATCAGGGTTAGATGAGTTCCTGAAAGCACACATCTGGGATGTGATGGACTAAGTATTTGGCCCAGGCCTGGCTGCATTTGCAGATTATGTTCTCACTAAACCACTCTGTTACAGTGGCCTTTGAGATGCTCTTTGGAAAATGGTATGTAAGATGAAAATATTCTGCTAGACATATTTATCAGGATTTTAGTCCAAAATAGATTTTGTGCCCTTTAAAAACATTAATACTTTGTCCTACAAAGTGCTCTATTGAAAGTCCTATTTTTCAGATACCACAGATGGAGGACAGATGTTTCTTTATGCTCAAAAACGTCCACTCTATGTAGTTGACGAGCATGAGATTGTATCTTGTTCTGAATGTTTCAGAAAAAATGGCATCATGCAGATCATTCCAAGTGAAAGCCAAATCAAAGGCATTATTGCACAGATTTGATGAAAACAAAACAAAACGAAAAACCCCCAAACAACAGGATGTTATTCAGTGTTATGAGGGTGATCTTTTCATTTCAGAGTTCATTCTGAACTCAGACATTTTCAGGTGAGTTCATCCCAAGGAGTTAGCCTGAAGACAGAGAACTGCATGTGTGTCTGATTGAGACTTATTCAATGGGCAAGGTGGGGTGGGAAGGGAACTACAGGTTTACATAATACAATGCTGAACTTTATTATAATACGATTCAGAACTACATGGAGCATGAGTGGAAAGTTTGTTGCATCTGGCATAGAATCTTCAGATGAACAGAAACTCACTATAATTTCTGAGTACATTATAAATACTCATTTGGGAAGAATGATCAGACTCCTGAGATGATATGTCACAGCTTTTGTTGTGTGTCAGAGTCATGATTGCAACACATGGAAAAGTTTTTCTGGGCAAATACACAAGTGCATGTATGTGTCGACCCAGCTGATTTCCAGGGTCAGAAGTCCACTTGTCTGCTGCAGAGAATCATGGCATCTTAGAATTTACAAGTAGCCGTAGGGTGACCTTGCTCAAGTCTCATTTTCATTTTATAGAAAACTGAGACCCAGCAAGGGGTGGTGACATTCTGGAGTCCAACTTACTAACACAACTAAGAGGACATTCCCTGAAGATCTGAAGGACTTTGTTCAAAGTGGTGTTTGCAGATTTGGTTGAGTTGGGTTTTATTTTTGTTGTTGTTATTTTTGTTTTGTTTTGTTTTTTGGTACTGGGTACTAGAGATTGAAACCAGCCCTTTGTATTTTTAATTTTGAAACAGGGTCTTGTTGTGTTGCTGAGGCTGTCCTTGAACCTGGGATCCTCTTGCCTCGGCCTCTCAAATATGAGGATTATAGGCATGCACCACTCTGCTCAGCTTTGTTTAAGTTTTTGCATATTACTTAAGAATACAAACTCTGAACTCCAATCTGGATTCTAAACCAGATTCCTTTGCTTATCAGTCATGTGTCCTTTGGCAAATTGTTTAACTTTCCCAAATCTCAATTGCCTCATCTGGAGGATGGGTATAAAATTTTTTTCCTTTCACTTCATCATACCCGCTGAGTCATCAAAGAGTGAATGGAAATTACTACTTCCTCATGCCATTTCCCTTAATGACTTCTCATTTATTTCCATAGTCTGTCCACAAAAGAATTTGCTAGTAGTTTCTGGCACATTTACTTGCCGGAATGCATTCTGGCCAATCCAGTGGCCAGGACACACCATGCCAATGCCAGGCTGTCTGCCATCCATT
>PVLC010046854.1:0-11309 GCA_004027655.1 Graphiurus murinus | reverse complement strand
TGGCTTATTTTTTTGTTTCAAAACAGGATCTCACTAGGTTACTAAGAGTCTGGCTACATTGCTGAGGCTGTCCTTGAAACTGTGATCCTTCTGTCTCAGCCTCCTAAGTACTGGGATTACAGGCTTGTGCCACCATGTCTAACTACTGTAGAGTTTTATAAAGAGCTAATAATGCACATAGCATCCATAGCAGACACTGTGTACAGGAGAACTGTTCTCTCTTCACCATCTGTATCATCAACATTATCACCACCATTCAAACATCATTATGACCATCTATCTAATTACTAAATCCATTTTTAAGGAGAGTATTATGCTCCCTAAAAATGTTTGTCATTTTTTAGAAAAGTTCTAAGTTCTCTAAGGTTCTGTAGGCTAAAAAAGGCAGCTGTGAATATTTTTCCAAGGTTTTCTAAGTTGGGTAAGCCTCCTAATTGCAACAAAGCAGCAGTCTCCAGTGAAGCTCTCCAAGCTCTGCTGTCTGTGTAATGGAGCACAAAAGGTTCACATTTAGCAGAATACTCTTCTGTGGCTTGAAAGTGTACCTCTGTGGCATGCACAGCAGAAGCTCATTTGAAATATCAGGAACTTTGAAATGTGAAGTCTGACTTTTAAATCAAGTACATTTGTGTAGACCATGTTTTCTTTCCAACTTCTAATTTGGTTGCATTCAAGAATGCGCCAGCTGGAAGCGCCTGTTAACAGTTGGTTTAAAGTATTTAAACTTAATATTTAATGGATTTTACTTATTTTCAGTTTGGTTCCCAAAATTCATTGATAAGAAAAGACAGTGTTGATTTCATTACTAAATACCAACTTTTTGGCTGTATCTTCTCATCAAGGTGTTAACTGGGCAAAGTCAAATTAACTGGGCAAATCCAAACTACTTGGATTCAGCCTAGCTCGCTATTCATAAAATAGCATAATCATTTCATCAGTCTAAGGACAGCATGGGTATCATTAATTGTACAAATCCCTAAAGAACAGTATAGCACATTTTCATAATTTTTACAATAAGAAACTTATATCAGAGGAGCTAGAAAAAAATTATGGCTAAACATAAATTCCCAGTGAGGCATGAGGCAAATGACTTGAACCCACCTTGTTATTTCTTTTTTTTTTAAATACACTTTTCATCAGTGCATTGTAATCATACATCATAATGAAATTCAGAGTGAGGAACATATATGCACATAGCTCACTTGTTATTTCAATGCTCCAAAAAGGCAAATGTTATGTAATGTTCTAGTTTTCCCATAAGCTCAAGGTTTATACCTTCTATCTGTTTGAGCAGAGCCCTAATGGTAATAAAACTGCTATTTTACCTTTCAGTTGCACACGTTTGCTGCTCTTAAGAGATTTATTTTTTGTGATGCTGATGATTGAGCCCCAGATATATTTTATTTTTTTATTTGGAGACATGGTCTCACTAAATTACTAAGAATCTCATTAAGTTGCTGAAGCTAACTTCAAATCTGTGATCCTCCTGTTTTAGCCTCTGAAGTACTGGGATTAAAGGCTTGCACCACCAAGCCTGGCTTTAAATACTTTTAAATATGCCATCCCATACCTGCTTTCACTTAAAAGGTTATTATGTATAATTTCTGGATTAAGAAATTAAGGTTTCAAGAGTCTGCCCATGGTTTCAATACAGCCCTGTGACTGCGTACACTATGTGATCTGCATGTAAATTCCATAACATGCAACACCATTTTATAGGTTTTGGAGTAATTTGACCTGCATTTTCTAGTTGTTATAAAATATTCTCATCACTTTATCCCTTCATTCCAGTGTGGTTTAATGACTTCCATATAGTTGAAGTTTGTAAAAGATAATATCAATGAAATATGATTCAAGGGGCTGGCGATGCAGCTCAATGGTAGAGACTGTTTTGCCTCCATGAAGTCCTCAGTTCATTCCCCAGCATGGAAAAAATAAAATAAAATGAATTATAATTTATAAGAAGGTATATCCATAATCAAAAATTCTTTATAAGTGCTAAGAAATTAACTCATTTGCTTTACATTTAACTTATCTTAATTTTATGAAAGCATAGTTGTTGTTATTGTTGTTTTTTAATGTGAGTACCTTTATTGAAATTCCCATTAATTTCTTCTTCCTTTTCAACAACACTACTTTACATAGGAATTTGCGTGGAAAAGCAGAAAAAAGTATCTGTATAATTTTCTGGATCTTTGCATACTCTGCCTGGTCATATGGGCATTTTTGTGTCCAATCACTAGATATGCCAAGTGGGAAGTCATGAAATTGGAGATAGCTGGGTACCCCTCAGGCCCAAGCATCATGAAATCTGAGAAAAAAATTTTGAAAGAAATTGGCTCTCCCATTGCCCAGTAGAGTTCTTTCCCTATCCCCTGGAGCTGGAGAGTAAAACTTTAGCTAGATGAGGATGTGGACTTTTGAATTACATGTTAAAAATAATAGCTCTTCAAAAAGACCAAAGCTTCTGAAACCTTGACCCTTACTTCCACTTTGAATCATAATGCAACACTCAAAAAACACAGGCTGTGAATTCTATACAACCAAATGTTGCATCTCAAGTCAGTTTAAACTAATAGGAGAGAAAAGAATGCCAATAATGTCTTTCCCAAAGATTTCAATAATTGAATTGCTTCTCTAATTGACTTTTTTGTTATTATTGTTGAACATATTAAAGTAAGAATAATGAATTGCTATTATTTTGTGCTTTTTAGTTTTCAAATTTATCAATCCTTCCCACCCTGGAAACAGGCACTTTTCTCTAGGGAAACTAACACACAGGAAATATTCTGTGATTTAGTCAAGGTCAAACATAATTTTGGTGGCTGGGGAGGCATATCAGAATATTTCAAACTATATTTCTACTCTGGGAAATATTGCCACAACCTATTATGAAAGCTCACATATAGTTATTTGGTAATATTATAGTTTCTATTGTAACTCTTTAAAGTGCATTTGAGTAGCAGAAATCACAGTATTACTACAAGCCAATATTTTATACCTTTGTATTTTTTCCATATTAGTAAAATTTTTCTATTTTTCCTCTCTCTGCTCTTTTCCAAGAAGCTCATATATAATTTTTGAACAGTTGGCAGGTCGATTGCTTGATTAAAGAACCTTCTCTTGCATCTGTCATTTTGTTAAAATCATACATGGTGTCCCCAAAGTGCTAGAAGTTCTAGTTGCAAGATAATTGAGTCAATATTTCAAGTCACTTTTGTTATTCTTCTAGTAGTTGATGGCTATGGTGACAGCTAATGTCGGTCAAGAAAATGTCAATGTTAGTCGTAAACCAACTTGTGAGCAATTAAATATAAGTTGTATGCTTCTGTGTTTCTTTCACCAGTTTTTAAATACATGCTTCTTAAAACTAGATTGGCTATCATGTAAACATTATACACATATAATGTTTAACTTTGGCTGTGTTTAAATACAGATGTGTCTTTTGAAATTAATTTTTATTGAAGTGCAATATTTTATTACATAATAATGATAGAGACATATTTATGAAACCATTTCTTCCTCTGATGTTCCATATTTCTTGCATTCTCTAAAGTATACATGCTTAAATCCCTGGAATCTCATGTGAGTCTATCCCTAAGGGGAGACAGTAAAAGGAAAGTGAAAAAGTTAAGAATTCAGACATTGGCATTATTTTGGTTGAATTGAAATCCTAGGTCTAGTTCTTATGATTAATTTTCTACTTGACCTTAGATATCTTACTTAAGTTCACTCTAATTAAGGTGTCTCAAACATAGAGGTAATAATGATAGGCAGTTCATGGGTTTTTATGGTGATGAAAGGAAATACTGCATAATGCATGGTGTATATACTATTGCTATTATTATTTACCTGATGTTGCTATACACAAGCAAATATCAACATTTCTCATTATCTTTAATGTACACTATATTCAGCATTAAAACAAAACAAAACAAAAACCCTCTGAACAATTGCTATGTAATGCTCTTTACACAAGCATCTATGAGCCCCTACTGAGATCTAGTACAATGGAGGAACCCTATATTTCCAAAGATGGATCAAACACTGTTCCTCAAGAAACATGCAGCCTATTTAGTAAGAAAAAAAGGATGCAGAAATGTATAATTACTACCACCAGAAGAGATTGCAATAGGCAACCTGAAAAAGGTCAGTTCCAAGTGAAAGGCTAGAGGACAAATAGAAACCAAGCTGGTAAAAGCAGTTAGGAGAGACTACTAAATATGCAGACTAAAGCTCTAACAGAGGAAGGAGATTTAGAGATGCACTGCTTTAAATACATGAATAACGATTACTGGGAATTTGACTTCCTTTCTTTAAAATATTGGAACACACATTGAGTTCTTTCCTATCACATCTACAGTGCACCAACTACTTGACAGACTATCATGGCATAATTGTTGCAATTATTTTTAGAATATTTTAAGCAAATGATGAGTAATATCATTCGAGGCACAATATTTCATTAATTCTATTAAAGTAATAAAGCATGATATTCAAATAGGAAACAGATGTCTCTACCTGATGGTGTGTCATTTATTTCACAGAATAATATTATATCATTCAACTTTATTTTACAACTGTGGCTAATCTATTCATATAATAACATTCAGTTTTCAGTAGTGTGGCACAAAGGAGGGAGAGATGGAATAAAGGTGTAATTTTGTCTGATTTCCAAAGAGAATATTGTGCTTACACAATGATTAAAAGCAATGATAATATACCAAATGTTGTTTATGATCCATGCTGCCTGATATTTCTCACTGTCCTTTACTTTAAAAGGGCCTAACCTTTTGAAAATATTTTTTTCTTCTCCTTGCAATGCTTTCTAGAAAATTGAAATTGCTTGAACTATTTAATGCTGGTGAGCACCAAGACAAAATCTTTAATCTGATTTTAAATGTTCAAGAAGTTTAACCATTAGGTCTCATTTTAAATTGTCCAGTTTCTGGCTTTTAGAGGTATTTTAAGGAATTATAAGATTATAATTTTAAATACAATGTTTCTCATGCCCCAAAGTAGCCATTTCCACTGGAATCTAGCATATCTGGTCCCTTCTGTCAACTTCATTATTTTCTAGTTGCTTGGAACTGAAAATAGTAAGCACAAGTATTTTTTTTTTCTTTAAGACCATCTTATTAAGGTTTTATTGTAAGCACAAGTATTTTTAAAAGTTGAAAATACTGTATAATGGATACTGTATATTGCCCAGAGTGCAATATCATTGCCATTCTTTATTAACTGAGTATCTGATTATGTGAAAAACTACTGGTCCTATTAGCTATGAAGCTAATATTTTTAGAATTTTAAAAATAAATAATTTGACAGGTTAAATTTTTGGAATGATCTTTAAGAATTCAATAAGTACTTCTAAGCTATAAAATCAACTATTATGAAGGTATATGTGCTAATGATAGTAATTTTCTGGGAAATTCATCAATGATACACACTATCAAAATTTTATTATTCATGTCCCATAGTAAGAGTTTTTCAGATGTTTACACTAGATAAGCTGTAATTAAAAATAAATCCATAAGAATTATAAAATCATTTTATCTCTGATAATATTCAAAATGACTTTATCCTGTTCCCTGATGGCCTCTCTAAGCCATTATAGTTGACAGTGTTCTTAGTAACAATTCACTGACTGTACTGTAATAGTTATGAAGGGGCCCAGAGTGCAATATCATTGCCATTCTTTATTAACTAGGTATCTGATTACGTGAAAAACTACTGGTCCTATTAGCTATGAAGCTAGTACATTGACACATAGAGCAAACAAAAGAATATTTCCAATTCTAAAGGACAACTACAAACCCTTAAAGAGAGCAACCAATATTTAACTATTTTAATAAGCCAAAATTCTGATTTTAAAGACACCAAAACAGATTTGTTGTATCATGCTCATCCAGGAAAGAAAAAAAAAAAAATCTAACTGAATGAGCAACAATTTTCCAATTTGCTAAAAAGCTTTTGACAGACTTAAAAAAGAAACAGATTCTTAAATGTTAAGGAAAAAACTGAGAGCAACAGTTTTTAAACCTCTGACACAATCACTAAGAAACAGATTCTGTTAGCTTCGGAGAAGTTGGAAATGATCTCTGTATCTCAAATATGCTGACAGTCATAAAGTAATGGAGGTTTTGAAAGAAGAGAATCCTCACAAACATTTGCATTTCTACTTGTAGAATTCTGGAGTGGTTGGATGGTGAAGGGCTGGCAGTTCCATCATATTTAATTCAGCCTTCCCCCCCTTTCCTATGCACAACCAAAATATGTATATCACGTCATGATCCTTCCGGAGTAGAAACTTTCCCACTGAAAGAGAATCAGGCTCAAAGAGATTTCTCTGACTTTGTGCTCTGGAAGTCAGTCACCTTGCAGCCTGAGCGGGAATTCAGAATAGCATCTTATGGTTCCTCAGCAAAACTGTAAACAGGTGACAAGTGTTTGCTTTTGTTCTGTGTTTTTTGTTTGTCTGTTTGTTTGTCTGTTTGTTTGTTTGGTTGGTTTGGTTTTTTACTGTTGACTGTTGTTGTTTATTTCTTTTTTTTTTTTTTTAATAGTAATGGTCAAAATATCTCTTCCCCCCCTAGTCTGGTGTTGGAGGAGATGATGTATCCTGCCATGTCTCTGCTCCTCCAAACTTCCTGAAATGCTTCCTATGTTCTGAATGCATTTATATATTAACTGGGAACTCTTTGAAAAGGAAAGGAATTTCATGAATATTTGTTGAGCTTGAGTTTCTTTCCACTGCCCCTGTAATCATACTGCAAAGGTAGAATGCCAACTGAAAGACTGGTCATAGCCACAGGTATCACAGCTTGAATCTAGGGGCAGTCTACCATTGAGCTACATCTCCATCCTTTTTATTTTATTTTATTTTTTACTTTGAAACAGAACCTTACTAAGTTGATGAAACTAGCCTTGAATTTGTGATCCTCCTGTTTCAGCTTCCCAAGTACTGAAATTACAAGCATGCAACACTTCATCCAGTTTCATAGTTGATTTTAGTAGGAAAAAACAAAAACAAAAACTTTTATTTTTCCCTTTCTTGGTTTATGAAATACTGTTGTCTGCCTTTCTTACTTTCCTTATCACCTATTTACTTTAGGAACTAGGCAGTGGAGGGAATAGAAAAGACCTTCTTCTTATAGCTCTGTTTAGATCAAGTGTTGAGAGGAAGGGATTAGAGAAAAGATGATCTAGAAGCCATAGTTTTTCATGTACTTGTCCCAAATGTGTGAACTTTGAATATAATGTCTATGTGCTAAGCAAACTATGACAATAATGGGGTGGCATTAGCTTTAGAAACCTAAAACCTCACACTCAAACTGTTAATTTTCATCTATCTTGGGAAAATAAATATTCTTATTTTTTAGAAATTGAAAAAAATAAATAACATGAAGTTGTTTTTCTTAGATAAAAATCAGAGATAATAAATTAAAACTAAGATTGGGACTAGGAACATAGGTCAGTGGTAGAGCACTTGCTTGACATGCCAAAGACCGTGGGGTTGATCCCCAGCACTTCAAACAAACAAGCATAAAACTAGAAACAATCAGAATATAGGACTTGGTAACTATAAGATACTGAAACTAGTCATCTACTCATTAAATCATTTTAGCCATAGATATACAACTGAAAAATTTCATGTTTGTAACATTTCATTATGAAATAAAGCACATATATATAGAAAATAAATGTATACCAGAAAGAGATATTATAAGAAGATACTCTTATAACTCAATCTAGATCAGAAAGATATCAACTGTTCCAGAAGCCTTTTCCATTCCCTGTACCAACCTCAATCCCTTTTCTCTCCCTCCAAAATAACCATTATTCTGATTTTAATATCATCCATTTCTAGAATTTAGTTTTAGATTCATGATCCACATGTATATTGTTAGACACCATAGTTCATTTAGTCTCCCCATTCTTTTTCAATTTAAAGTCTGTTTAAAATCTTTTAATCTATCAGTAGTCCTTAAAGTCCTTGATTTTTCTTATAGTTTATAGTACTGAGAGCACTTGGCCTGTCGGGTTCTGATAGTCTACATTTTTCCAATTGCATACTTGTGGTACAACTCAACACTATTCTCTGCCCTTTATTTCCTGATGGTTAACATATGGACTAAGAGACTGGATCAAACTCAGTTCCACCTTATCAGCAAGACTATGGGTGGTGGTATATTCTTTTCTCAAGAAATATGTAATGTATATTTGTCTCTCTTTTCTGATGTCAACAGTCATTGGTGCTCAATGCCTACATCTATTCATTTATTAGTGGTTACAGACTTCTAGCTCAATTTTTTATGTATTAAATTAAATAGTTTTATAAAGAGAATTCTTTCCCCATTTACTATTCAGTTACCCAGTGGTATAGTTTATATATGAAAAGACACATGAATAAAAAGAGCAAAGACCAAATTCTTATTACCTTCTCACCTGTTAACCTTTTTTTTTGTTGTTGTTATTTTGTTTTGTGGTACTAGGGATTGAACTCAGGGGCATTCTACCTCTGAGCTACACTCCCCACCCTATTTTTCATTCTTTATTTTGAAACAGAGTCTCACTAAGTTGCGGAGGTCCTCACTAACTAGCTGAAGCTGACCATGAACCGGTGTTCCTCCCATCTCAGTCTCCCAAGTACTAGGATTACAAGCATGTGCCACCATGCCCAGCTGTTAACCAATTTTCTTTTTTCTGGTATTGGGGATTGAACTCAGGGGCATTCTACCTCTGAGCTATACCCCCAGCCCAATTTTTTTTTATTCTTTATTTTGAAACAAGGTCTCCCTCAGTTGTGGAGGGCCTCACTAGGTAGCTGAGGCTGGCCACGAACCCGGATCCTCCAATCTCAGCCTCCCAAATGCTGGGATTACAAGCATGTGCCACCACGCTCGACTGTTAACCGGATTTTAAGACAAAAAAATTAATTGTTTTTATATCATCATCCAAACACCAATTCAGTTTTTAAAACAAAATTGAGTTAATGAATTTAAACATATCCTAAAGGTTTTAAACGTTGGCAGTTATTATTCTCTTTGAAGTTCAGTCCAATTTGTCAGAGATGCATCTTTGTTTAGTGTCCAAGTCTTTTTGACAAGACCTTCCTACTTGTTGCTCATTTCTTCACTATCTAACTTGACAAGAGCTCTCAGGCTCATTTAGTCTTATTTCTACAGGGAACAAGCTTAATGTTCACCTCAGCACGTATTTCCACACTTCCTCTAGTCAATTACTTGTCTGAAGGTCCTTGATCACAGATCACTTAGGAAGATCTGTTAACAGTGTTTCTGTATATGAAATTGGTATTTATGCATTTTCAGGAGAAGGTGGAATTCATAATAACTTTTGTAACTCCTTTTATATTGTTTCCTTGTAGTGACCCAAAATATAAGGTGTTTTGCTTTTCATGATTTCATGGAGATTTTTCCTTACCTTATTTATATATAAACCTTCTCTCTTTCTTCTTAATCACTTATTGTTTGGTATTTATTTGGATTTGACTCTTCTCAAATAGTTTTTTTTTTTTTTTCTCCTTAATATGGGGCCTTGCTGTGTCTGTTTTAAGAGATACAGGGTTTAGGGCTCTGCAGTCCCATGTGCTATAACATGTCTAGTTACTCTCATAGTACTGATAAGTGTGCTAGGCAAAGACACTTCTAATTTCAACTGTTCTGAAACTGGCCCACTGAATTGTCCAGAGAAAACTTCAGGACAATTTTGCAATTCTCATGATCATGGGGGGCCCAGCGTATCTCCTCTTCTTTTCCCCCACAAATACTCAAATAACCCATAAGCCTGCAGCTGGTAGTGGATTGTCCTCAGTGTCTTGTCTCTGGCAGCTTATGGTTAGATCTCATTACCTATATTTGATATAAATGTCTACAGGTTTCTGATTTTCTTGTCTTGTTATTTTTATGCGGTGAATTAGAGAAATTGCAGAACTATGCTCCTGTTGCTTCTGGCATTGCCATCTTCCCCAAATTCAATAACTGAGTATTATTGACTAGAGGTACAATAAAACTTCTCTATATGGAAAAAAAGAAAATTAACAAATTTGTATAGATAATGTAACCAACAGGTTCACAGGTTTCTTAGGGAAAAAAAAAAAAAACTTTACTGTGTCAAATATTGTTGGGTCTAAAAACACGGCGAAGTGAAAACAGATTTATTGAGAATCTCCTTTAATTGAGAAAATAATGACTTTAACAATTATAGGGTTTTATTTTGTTTTGTTTTACCGTTGGCTAGCTGAGAGTTGTATTCCAAGAAATCTCCTGGCTGTGAAGAATGTTTCTACCTCTCTACCTTCTCTTAACAATTTTGCCAAATTCTATCCTTATTCCTGGAAAAAAAAAAAAAACCATGAATCAATGATAAAGCTTCTGATTGAATATACTCATTTCCAGAGAGTGTTAACACCAGAATCCTGATTGGGGAGTTTACAGAATCTTAAGAATACAGATTCCTCATGTGAGAAGCACACACACACACACACACACACACACACACACACACACACACATACACAAAATGGTTCTACAAGTGTTTATACTGCAAAGATCTATGAATGCACACTGCTTCTCTACTTAGTTACACACCTGTCATCTCTACTTACTTGCATACCTATAATCTCAGTACTTGGAAGACTGAAACTAGAGGATCACAGGTTCAAGACCAGTCTCAGCAACATAGCAAGATTCTCAGAAACCAAGTGAGACCCTGTTTCAAAATAAAAATTTTAAAAAGAGCTGGAGATGTTGCTCAGAGGTAGAATGCCCCTGAGTTCAATCCTCAGTACAAAAAAAAAAAAAAAACAAACAAGCAAACAAACAAAAAAAAAAAAACACCAAAAACTGAACCATTAAGGTAGAGGAACAAATTTGAGTTAATGTATTAGTGATCTATCACATATTTCTTTCTCAGAGGAAATCATATGCTTTTTCTCTGTTCATTTTGAAAGCACAGACACCAAACTACAGAAGAATGTTCACTATTTCCAAGTTCTGAAGTGCTGATGAGAGTTCTTCAAAATATTTACACTGTGTAAACTAGTAAATAAGAGACTTAAAATGATAGTGATTAAATGATTGCTCAAATATGTTTTCAGAATGAGAATATATATACATCACTAAAGTATGTAGATACTTGTTAATTGGCCAGATTTTATACTTATATAAGACCTTTCTCTAAAAGACTGAAAGAACTATCTGGGTTAATCTTTTCAGGCTCTTTTCATTAAATTATAAAATCACTGCATCACTAAAAATTAAGGGCAATAGAATATTGTTTCTTTTTCC
>PVLC010046853.1:0-11230 GCA_004027655.1 Graphiurus murinus | reverse complement strand
GCGGTACCGGGGATTGAACTCAGGGGCATTCTACCTCCGAGCTATACCCCCAGCCCTATTTTTTATTCTTTATTTTGAAACCGGGTCTCACTAAGTTGCGGAGTGCCTCACTAGGTAGCTGAGGCTGGCCGCGAACCCGGATCCTCCGGTCTCAGCCTCCCGAATGCTGGGATTACAAGCGTGCGCCACCACGCCCGGCCCAATTCCATTTTGATTCTTAAAAGACTGCTCAACCAACAACAGTAGTATCATCTAGCTGCCTCCAGAAAGAAAAGTCATAAATTAAATAATAAATTTCTCATATGTGACATATTTATTGACATATATGTCACATTTCTTGACCATGACATATTTCTCATTAAGTCACAAGGATCTTTCCATAAATGTTCAGAATGATACAGAATATGGAACTGTTCAGTTCTATGCAACTGTTCATCATTATTGCCTAATTGAAATCATATAACTTATTATATTACTTAATAACAACCTAGGGGTTAGTGTACCCTGTGAAGCAAGCTGTCAGTAAATCTACAATTATTGAATTATCACTTTTTTACTGTAAAATGCTTCCAAATGATTTTCACTAATTTCAGTTTAACTCTTGCCACCACTCCTAATAAGGAATTTGGATCATTTGTGTGGTTTGTCTATTTGTTTACTTGCTATTATTCTTGTTTGTGTTTGTCTGGTGCTGTGGATTTAACTCAGGGTGTCACATCTTCTAGGCATATACTCTACCACTGAACTACACACTAACCATATTTTTTATTCTTAAAACCAACTATATCTTTTGGTTCTCTCAACATTTATGGATTTTAAATTTAAGTTTTAAATTCTTCACACATTATCCTAAACATTAATGGGGCATAATATTTTGTATTTTGTTTGTAATACATCAATTCACAGTCTCATTGAATAAAACTGCTCTTTACTGTTTGACAAATCCAAGTGACCAACTTATACAAGAATCTATTTGTCATTTGGTTATCAATTAGCTTTGCCTATGCAATACCTCTGGTGAGGTTCTATGAACATTATTTCTAAATAAACAAAAAAATTAAACAAAACACAATTAAAAATTTAATTGTGAGAGAGAGCACACTTTAGCTCAAGATAAAGAGGTATACTAGGTATTGGTACATGACACATTGATCCAAAATTTAATGACGAAAAGTCACAGTCATCTGTATGAAGAATTTTCTTTAGTATTTTTATTGTGCAGATTTGCTGTTGAAGAATTTTCAGTTTTTGTTGGACAATAAAACTTTTATTATTTAATAGCAGGATATATTTTGCTCTATATAACATTCTGTGTTGTCAGTTCCTTAAACTCCCCTTCCAGAGTAGTTGAAAGATATCACTTTGTGGTATTATGGATTTCATAATTTCTGATAAAAAAGCCTACTGTAATTTTTACTTTTTTTCCTTCTTTATATAATGTGTGGCATTCTCTATGAGTCTTTAACATTTATCTTTGACGTTTAGCAATATGAATATATCTTTTAGTTTTTTTCAAGAGTTGATTACTTTTGGAAAATTATTCACCACTCATTTTTAAATAACACTCCCACATTTCCTCTCTCATTTGCTTTGCTGTTTCTAATTACATTTAATTTAGACTGACAATGCCTGCAATGCCTGATGTTTCTGTGAGACTCTTTTTTCTTTCCCCACACTTTTGCTTTTTGTTTTAGTTTAAATAATATCTACTGACCTGTGTGAAAATTCCTAGAGTCTGGATGTGTCAGGTCTACTGATGAATCTGTCATAGGCAGTCTTTGGCTCTGTTAATGTGACTGTGTGTGTGTGTGTGTGTGTGTGTTGTGTGTATGTTTTAATTTATTTCTAGTTTGTCCTTCAATGTTTTCTCATTGTTTTCATTTCTCTGCTAAAATTTATTCATAAATGGCTTCAAGTCCTTCCACTAGAGCCTAGAGCCTGTAAGGTATTAATAATGATTATTTTCAATCCCCATCTGAATTTTCTGACAATTGAATTGCATTCCATGTTAGGTCCACTCATTGTTTTATCTCATAAAATCATATTGTTTTTCCTTTTTATTTTCTATGTCTCCTGATTTTAGTTGAAATCTACATAGTCTCTGCAGGATAGTAGAAAATATGGTAAAATGTATTCATGTTTTGAATTGGGCATACCTCTTTTTCTGGTCAATCTCTATTGATAAGCTGTGTTTTATGGTTGTTTCCTATGATTACAATGACCTACTTATTCCTCTAGTGTTACCATCCGAATAAAACAGAAACTAGATTATATGAGCAAATTCTTGATTATACATGGTCCAACCTCAATTATAATTTTCCCAAAGAGCCTTCCCCTTAGTGTGATTATTTCTTCCTGTTCTGTTCCCTCTACAGTGATGGGTTGCTGTTGCCAGATACATGTTTTTTGCTTCTATGGTTGGTGAGGACAAAGGAGAAATTCTACATTTCCTTATTCAGCATCAGCCTTAATAATTATAGATCTTTGAAGTGGAGTTGTCTCACTCTAATGGTTACACATCATCAGTTTTCTAGAACTAGGATGGGTTTTGTACTTTTCCCCCCAACCAGTGGATTTTCACTTGTGTTTTGAAAGTGACAGAATTTTATATCATCAGGGAGAAGAATTTTATCACATCAGGGAGAAGGATTCAGGCAAGAATTGATGTCTCTTAACCTGAACAGGTACCCAACACCAAGTTTGTTTTATGTGGAATATTTTCTCTGATTTCCTCTCTGACTCCATCCTTTTTCCTGAGCAGTTAAGTCCATGGAGAAGAAATTGCAAGAGCAATTTCCCATGTCTGTTCTCCCAAAATCTATACTCTCAGAACTAGGCATCTTCAACTTTTAGCAATTCATTAAAAACTAGGCCTTTTTAGTGTTTTGTTTTGTATCTGTTTGTATAACAGCCTTGTTTTCATCAAATTCTCTAGTGTTTTCATCAGCATTATTACAGCTATAATCTAAAAGAAATATTTAGAAAAATATTATTTATTTCCTTATGGTTTGGGGTTCAGCTCACGTGAGGCATGGCAGCAGAAAGTGGAGAGAGAGAGAGAGAGAGAGAGAGAGAGAGAGAGAGAGAGAGAGAGAGAGAGAGAGAGAGAGAGAAAGAGAAAGAGAGAGAGAGAGAATACTTCTCACATCATGAAGCCCAGGAGCAACAGTGAATGACCAGGGAAAGGAGGAACCAAATATCATCCCTAGACCACATCCCCAGGGACCTGACTTCTCCAACTCTACCCTACCAGCCTGGGGCACCAATCCATTACAATGGATTTATCCACTCATAACTCAATTATATCAACTCTAAACACCAATTTATGAGCTCTTTAAAGGGTCATCTTATATCTAACTATAACATTCCACCCCTGACCCCTAAAGATTTCATGTCCATTCAGAATGCAAAATGCATTTAGTCCATTTCCACAGTCCAGCATTGCTGAGAAGTCTCAAAGTGCAAGGTCTCCTTTGCGACTCAAAGTAAACTCTTGTGATCTCATGTAAAAGAAAATGAAGATCAAAATAAAAATCTAGTTACGTTTATCCAATATACAACAGCATAGAGTGAACATTTGAATTAAAAAAGGAAGGAATAGGGCCATAGAAAGAAGAAATGGGACTAATAGAGTAACAAAATATGACAGGGCAAGTGTCTATCTTGGGCTCCATTTCCGGTATCCAGAACACATGGCAGTGAGAAGTGATCTGTAAGGGGCCTTGGCATCCCCACTATTGTGGCCTGGCAGATTGCAATGGGTGGTATACTGGTTCCTTGGATCTCAGCCAGCAGGCTTTCCTTCTGGTCATTCTAAGTTTCTGTCCCTTTTAAATCTCAGGGTTTTTTCTTATAACCTTGGCTTTACCCTCTTAGCTTCACAATTTGCCCCATTTCAGCCTGCTTGCAAGGATTCTTCCACACATTGCCTGGCTTCCCATGACTTCCTTTCATATCTTGGGTAAGCCTCCATCATCCCCTTCTTCTAGCAAAGTCAGCCTTACAGGGTTTCAAGATGGGCTGCCAACAGAAAAGGTATTCATGCTCTTCTTAATCATTACCACTGGGATCTTTTTAATTATAGACTCTGTGACCACTCCATCCAGGCAGTCACTGGCCTCATGTCCATCTGGGCCACCCTGGCCCCAACTCCATCTGCCACCTCCATCCATGACTCTGCCTTCATCATGTCTACATCTTCCTCTTTCCTTTCGGCCATCTTCCTTCCTTCCATGACATCATCTTTCTGCGCCCCAGCTTTAAGCACACCTTTCCAGTCAAACTGCAAATCTATAAAGTCCCTCTGCTTTACTTTGCCCTCCAAAAATTTGATGTACAATTCACTGAGGACAGACCTCAATACCCATAATATAGTTTGGATACTTTGCTGCTTTGTTATTTCCTCCACCAGTTTATTCACCCCATCCTCTTTACATTTGGCCTCACACAAAGTTTCAGGACATGAGCAAAATGCCAATGAGTTCTTTGCCAATGTGTACCACATGTGGCCTCTATTCCATTTCCTTCTCTTCCGTGGAGTCCTCTTTGCCATCCAACATCTCCTGAGCACAGTCTCTGCCATCTGCCCTTCTAGTCATATTCTGGCACTTCCAGTTTCATCTCACATACCAATTCCAGAGAGTCACAATCCACATAGGCAGGCTTAGATATAGCAACAACCCCACTTTCTTGGTAACCCATTCGTCAGGATCCCTACAGCCATAATCTAAAATCTTGACTATGTAACTTAGAGGAAGGAGGATTTATTAGCTCATAGCTTTCTTGGAGGTATTGGGATTCAGTCAATGTGAGAACAGGGACCATGGATCTTAGGGTATGGAGGTGTCAGGAATTGGAGAGAGGAAGAACACATGGGCTGTGTTCCTTGCATCATGGAGGCCAGAAGCAAGAGCAGTGATCAGGGGGAGGAGGAATCATATGTAATCCCTCAGGCCACGCCCTTGGGGCTCACCTTCTTCAGCCACAGGCTACTGGCCTGGGTCACAACCCAGATAAATCCGTTGCCATGGATTTATTCACTGCTAGAATTAAAGCCATCATGACTCAATTACATCAACTCCAAACACTAATTTATGAGCTCTTTAATGGGGCATTCTATATCTAACTATAACATTTGGTATAGCATAGAGGAATGATTGCCTGCAGTTAGTCTCTTTCTAGAAATTCCAGATTTCCTCAGATTTTAGACTAGGCAGTTGTACTGAGTAGTCAGCACTGTGATGTGTTCAAGAAAAATATGACTTTATAGATTATCTAGCTATTTATATGGAATTTGCACTCTTTGCATGTGTATTTAAGAAGCCAGAACTCCACAATACGCATTATTCACTGATCATACAGAAGTTTACAGATCTCTATACTTCTTTGGCCATTCTATTATTAATATTTTTATGAAACCAAAATAAGGATCTGTTTTCTTTCAAAACATGCCAGAATACAGCTTAAAATCGAAATGGGTATTTTACCAAGTATTTTTTATGTACAGTTCATGTCTATTTACAGTAATAACAAAGAGTCTTGTGATACCCCACATATATACATAAGGGAAGATATTTAGTTTGAGATACATTAATTTAAGGGTAAGCTAAATTTATTTATTGAACTAGTCTTCTGCATACCCAAGGGAAGTTAGGAAACATGTACAATTCAAAGTAAAATAAGTTGATATCTGAAAACTATAAACATGCTATTTAAAAAATCCAGCACTAATCAAACCCCTTTTCGACTCATTCCCATTGTATTATCCTTTCTCCTCTAAATGTAGCTTTTTACATACATTATATATTATCCATTTCTTTGCTGTTTTTAAAAAAATATTTTACCATAAGTATATAGACAGCTAACATATATGGTTTATTTATTACTGCTTTTGAACCTTGTATAAAAAAAGCCATACTGTGTGTATGTGTGTATAAATAAATCCGTACTGTGCATATAAATAAAGCCATTATGTGTGTGGGGGGGTGTAGAAAGAAATACAGATTAACTGATTGTTTTTAGGGACTCATCAATGTACATCTCTGTAGCTATAAAGTCTGACTTTCAGAAAATGAACTCTAGAGATTAATGGCCTGATTTTGAATATCATATTGCTAAATTAATGGCATTCACAGGCATTTACTCAGCTTTTCTTCATTAAAATAATGCTGCTATAAACATAAGCATACCAAAATTTAGGAGTGCATGTGAAAGGGCATGCATATTTATTTATGGAAGAATATCTTAGTTGTAGGATTCAGGTTTATGCTTTACAAAATATCATTTTTAATGTGTATATGTTTGTTCAACTTACTTTTTCTGCTAATTTATATAAATATATTTTGTTTTTATTAAAAGCTAGGAAAATAGCTTTCATAGTATTGTAAAATAATAGCATGCCAGAATAACCCAAAATAGAAAAAAAATATTTTATTGTCTGTGTATGTCAAATATACAACGTATATTTGAAGTATGTAAAGTGTATCTAAATATACTTAAAGTATATTTAAGGTGTACGAATACACATACCACACAATTAAGAACTGTGTTAAAACATAACATGAAAAAGAAAATGAACTTAAATTTTGTAATAATTGAGTTTATCATTTTGATTAGAATATTATAAACAATGCTTGCAATTAACTATAGGCCTGAAATGCAGTTGTTATTATTTTGCATAATCATGCCTATACTTTCCTGCCTGTGCATTATGATTGATTAGTGCTCATTATGTATAGGCTGTTAAATGTTTTGTTAATTTTTCATGATTGAGTACAGTTAATTTGTAGTCCTGTAAATTTTTCAAAATTTTAGAAATGTGCTATTGATGCTTTTTTCCTAAATTCTCATTTGTTCTGTCTTGAAAGGAATATAAGCAATCAACTCAACAGAATAAATGATTTGGGGTATTTCTATCAACTCTTTCCTAATATCAGTGCCTTGAGGCAATGCTGAAACAGTGTAGAGGCTCATAAAGATTTAATCACTAGAGAAATATTCATGGGGTGTCTATTTACTGCAAGATTATAAAGGTGTAATGGAGATTCAGAATAAGTGCAATATTTTCTCTCTGAATTCAAAAAGTGTCTATTATAAGGCCTTAACTCTTAACCATGGCTGAACATCAAAAACACACATTAAATTTTATCTATTTAGATTCAAAAAATGCTGGGAAGTTACAAGATTAAAAGATTGTAAATGTTAAATTGGAAAGAGGTAATAAGTAGACTTGATATGTGTATATGAAAAATCAACAGACAATTTTTATCTTGACTAAAAGTAATGGAGATTTTGGAAAAGGGAAGGTACATTAAAAATTATATAACAAAAGCTGAGCGTGGTGGCTTACGCTTGTAATCCCAGCATTCGGGAGGCTGAGACCGGAGCATCCAGGTTCGAGGCCAGCCTCAGCTACTAGTGAGGCACTTGCAGCTTAGTGAGACTTGGTTTCAAAATAAAGAATAAAAAATAGGGCTGGGGGTGTAGCTCGGAGGTAGAATGCCCCTGAGTTAAATCCCCAGTACTGCAAAAAAAAAAAAAAAATTATATAACAAAAGTAGATAAAGCATGCTATCTTTTTGAATTGTACTGAGACCCCTCCCCTTGTTTGATGACCTTAAGTCACTCAAGATCTATTTCAGATTTTTTTGTCTTGACATATTTGAGTGCCTAATAAATATTTATTTGATTTTAAATAAACTTTAAAAATCTATAGTTTATTTAGTTGTAAGAGAATACTACAGTCTTGCTTATTCCAAAAAAATGTCTAAAACATTGGTTGAGAAAACCATATATTAAAAAAAAATTGAGGTGAGAAGATTTGGGTTCCACTTAAAAGAAAGGAGCAAAACAAAAACAGAGACATTCAACTTAGGAGTAACACATATGCTAATTTAGAAAGGAGAATATTTTAAATAAAAGAGAAAGTTATAAAATAACACATATTGCAATAAGACACTTTAAATATTTTAGAGGTATATCTTGGATAATTTTCTTTTCATTGTGCAAGTCTTTATCACTCTTCATGAACTCCATTTTACTTCAAACCACATTTATAAAAATCTTATAAAATTCAGCATTAATTCATAAATTGTACAAAGGGGACAACCTTGTGGGAATATTTTTTATTTCAGATTTTATAGAAACTAAAAGAAAGATTAAATGTAAATATGCTTTTTTAAAAGTTTTCTATAGTTTGGCATGCAAATATAAACAATTACAAACACCAGATGTAATTTGACTTTTTATTATTTTGAGTTATTATAGTTTAGTGAAAGGATTCATCTTTGTTCTGATCTGGTCTCAATGATACATCTGGTTGTAATGAGTTGTGTATATTTGCTCTAAGTGAGTGTCTACTTTATGCACACTGAATATATTGTTTTATTTCAGGTCACCAATAATTATTTTTTGCTCATATTCTTTATGAAAATATTTTAGATCTACTCAATTGCTATCTACAAAACTTTATATTTTCCCCAATAAACTCTGAAACATGACAACTATCTGCTTAAGATAGTCTATCTCTTTTTTTTTTTGACATTTTAAGTTTCTTATCAGTGCTCTATCTCAATAAGCTATGTTTTTAATGTTAGCTTGAGGTTAAGCAGGGAGTAAATAACATGACATTTGTATCACAGCTACCTTGTTGGGGGTTTAACTCCAAATTCTCTCCTATTGTGCAGATCATGAAGCTCTGTCAGTAATGTTATGAAAGTTCCTATTAGGAGTTGAAGTGCAGTATGCTCAATATTATATAACATGATATTGAGGAATTTATATTGTATATGATTGCTATTAGGGAAATATCTTCATCTAAACAGTATGATAGAATATAGTAGGTTTTAATGGTTTTCCTTCCTCTCTTTTTTTCCTCCCCTCTTTTCTCTTTTCATTGCCTTCTCCTTCTCCTGCTCTTACCAATCTCTCTTTCCCTCAACTATGGTTTTTTCTCCATTAGATATTTTTATTACTCTCAGGGCCTGTTTCTATAGCTCCGTAGTAATTTTCCTGATTGCAATCAATCTGTAGTATCAGGGAGAAGCTATTTTTTGTTTGTTTGTTTTTGCGATACTGGGGATTGAACTCAGGGACTTTCTACCTCCAATCTATACCCCCAGCCCTATTTTTTATTCTTTAGTTTGAAACAGGGTCTCACTAAGTTGCGGAGTGCCTCACTAGATAGCTGAGGCTGGGGGCAAACCCGGATCCTCCGGTCTCAGCCTCCCAAATGCTTGGATTACAAGTGTGCGCCACCATGCCCGGGTCAGGAGAAGCTACTTTTAACAGAAATGCACTTGCACCAATGTAGGTAAAATTACAAACATATTTCAGGCAATTCCATATGAATATTGGTACTTTGTTGGTTACTAACAGATTGAAAATACATACAGATTTTTTAAAAAATCACAACTGGAAGGGAAGAGATTTTTATGACAAAATGATACTGGCACAATCAATTACATTTTACAAAAAGAAGTAAATGCCTATTTCATATTCATGAATATGCTATGTAAAATTAAAATATGAGCAACACAATATAAAATATACTAATCTCAAAATTAAAAGAAGGAAAAGGCAACAACAAACTAATTCTTAAAGGATATATTAGTCCATTTGTTGTTATTATAAGGAAATTCCAGTGGTATGATACTTTTGAAAAAAAAAAAAAAAAAAAAGAGATGTATTTATCTCAGTTCTGGAGATTCAAAATCACAGTTCCAGCCTCAGCTCAGCTCTATTAGGGACCTCAAGGAGATCACAGTGGTGAGAGCCCTGAGAAAGGAAGTAATCTAATCTCCAGTCAGGAAGCAAGAGAGACTCAGGGCTCAGGCTCAGGATCTTATAAGAACACATTCTCCAGAGAGCTCAGATGTTCCAGGAGAGCTACCTCAATCCCAATGAGATCACTACCTCCAGTTCTCACTAGGTCCCACCTCATAAACTTTACACTTTATATTCTGCCATTCTCAGATCAAGCTTCCAACATAGGAACATGTGAACCTTTGAGAGACACACAAACCTATACAAACCATAGAAGATAAATCCTAATGGAAAATAGAGTTAATGGAGGGAGGACCTATGCTAAAGTATAGTAAAAAGTATTAAAAATTTGTGAATTACACCTTAAGAAGACTACTGTCTAACAGCACCCTAATATTCATCCTTATTATCTGCTGTTGAGAAAGAGAACAGAGGCAAGTCTTCAATTACATTTTTAAATGTTGTTATATTTGACTCAAAGTGCAGTGGATCTATACAGCTTATTTTCTTTTTTTCCACATATGTGCTTCAGTACATTCCCAAACTCTTTTATTTGGACATTCTAGTTTATTTGAGCACTTGTATTTTGTGTACTTTGTCTCATCTGTCTTATTTGTTCTTTCTTCCTTATCCCAGCTTATGATGTACAAGGAAAGCAGTGTAGTGTGTGAGTGTAAAGCATGGACTCCAGAGTGTGCCTACCTGGCATGCAATACTTGCTCTGCTGACAGGAGCCACATGCTTACTTGACACCTTAGTTTCACTTGGTGTAAATTGGGAGGAATTTAATAGTTCTTGTTGCATGAGTTTTCCATACAGATCAAATGTGTTAATGTTCACAAAATGCTTATAAAAGTTTTAGGTACAGAATAACTGCTACAAATAAGAATTAAAATGCAATGATGTTTTTCTTTTTTTTTTTTTTTTTTTTTTTTTTGCCAAATAAACTTTTATTTTTTTTTTATTTTTTTTTTATTTTTTTAATTTTTATTGTAGTAATTCGTGCAATATAGCGTACATCTTTGTTAAGTACAAATTGTTAACAACATATTTGCACACAATTCTCATTTGACCCCTTCCCCGATTCCCTCCCCTTTCCCGTTCCCTCCTCCTCCCTCCCCCTAAGGTCCACTTCAGTGAGTGACCTTGTTATGATTGTGTAGGTACATCATGTGCTTTAGGGTGTCCCTCTGCCCCCATGCATCCACTACAATTAAACCAACTTCTTTGCTTATTGAGGATCTCTCTTTTTCATCTGGAGACCCTTCAATGCCCCATCTTCTCCCTAGCATCCACATATTAGGGAGAACATATGCTTCTTAACTCTATGTGACTGACTAATCTCACTTAACATAATGTTTTCCAGTTGCATCCATTTCCCTGCAAAGAACATAATTTTATTCTTCTTTATGGCTGAGTAAAATTCCATTGTGTACATATCCCATAGTTTTGTAATCCATTCATCTGT
>PVLC010046852.1:0-11291 GCA_004027655.1 Graphiurus murinus | reverse complement strand
CCATAGCAAGTTTTTTTTTAATAGCATAACATGGGTAAGGGGTTTGGTTGAAGGTCTTGATGAGCATTTCCAATTGCTCTTTTGTGAATTTGGTGCGATTGCGCCTACAATTTGTCGGCACAGACTTTTTTGAAGTGTCGTCTTGGGCCATGTTGAAGGAGAGTCCTGGTGTTCAAACACCTATCTGTCGGGCCTGTATCTTCTGTTTCTTTGCTGATACTTTCTGGGCTTTTTCACTGGTTTCAAAAGTGCTTGTGATTGTTTGTAGGAGGTTTTTTGTTGTGTTGTTGTTGTTTTGTCTGGTTTGGTTTGGTTTGGTTTCATTTGGTTTGGTACTAGGGGTTGAACCTAGGGGTATTCTACCTTTGAACTATACCCCCAAGCCCTTTTAATGTGTGTGTGTGTGTGTGTGTGTGTGTGTGTGTGTGTTTTACTGGGGATGAAACCTTGGGACATTCTACTTCCAAGTTACTCCCCCAGCCCTTTTATTCTGTTTGTTTGTTTGTTTGTTTGTTTAATTTTGAAACAGAGTCTCACTAAATTGCAGAGGGTCTCACCAAGTTGCTGAGGCTAGCTGCAAACCTGTGATCCTCCTGTCTCAGCCTCCCAAGTACTGGGATTACAAATGTGCACCACCAAGCCTGGCATTCATTTTTTATTTTGAAACAGAATCTTACTTAATTGCTGATGGTCTTGCTATGTTGCCGAGGCTAGCCCTTTGATCCTCCTGTCTCAGCCTCCCAAGTACTGGGATTACAGGTGTGCATCACCACCCCCAGCTTCAATTTTAGTAAAGTGACAGCCAGCCTGTCAAACTTTATCCTGGAGAGAGATATTTTTCTTCTTCTCCTCCTCTTTCTTCTTTCCTGAATATGAAACAAACCTACCCTTAAACCCAGAGGAAAACATTATCTCTATTTTCCAAAAATGATTGCTATACACATATTACTGAAAAGACAGTTGGGGGAGGGGGAAGCTGTTAGTGCCTTTGTGCAGAAACACGAGAGACCAGTGGAGAATTTTCTCCCAATGAGTGGTTGGTTTAAAGCCTTCATTAGATAATTCCACCATCTGTGTTTGCTCCCTGGTAGCATTTTTTTTTTCAAGGTAAATTAAGATTTTTTTCTGGTTCTTTGTATGCTTAGTAATTTTGGATTGTATCCCAGACATTTTGAATATTCTGTTTTGAGACTCTGAGTCTTGTTTAAATTCTGTTGAAAATGTTGATATTTTTGTTTTGGCAGGTAATCAACCTAGGTTGATTATAATCAGGCTTCAAGTTCAGTCTAGTGTTCTGTAGGTGAGAAGAGGCATATTACCACCTACCAAAAAAAAAAAAAAAAACCTCAATGTTTATTAAATTCCAGGGTAATAAACCTAGAGAGGCCCTCTTCCTTGCACCCAGAGGAACTGTGCTTACATTTCAGTAATATCTCTTCCTAGAGAGGGATTCCTAGATCTCTCTTCCAAAGGGAAAGGGATAGGTCACCTGCCACTTTGATCAAAGTGTGAAGTCTCCTAAATTCAGGATCCTTCTGTAATGCGACCCCCTGCACTTGCAGGAAACATCTGGCCCTCACCCTGTCACCTTGTGGGACTGGAGCATGGAGACTGACTTAGGATATTGCTGAGCTTTGAGTAATAAAAATCTTGATGGAGCCGGGTGTGGTGATTCACGCTTGTAATCCGAGTACTTGGGAGGCTGAGACTGGAGGATCCGGGTTCGTGGCCAGCCTCAGCTACCTAGTCAGGCACTCTGTAACTTAGTGAGAACCTATTTCAAAACAAAGAATAAAAAATAGGACTGGGGGTGTAGCTCAGAGGTAGAATGCCCCTGGGTTCAATCCCCAGTACCGCAAAAAAAAAAAAATCTCGATGGCCCCAACCCACGGTCTGGTGTCTTTGCCTCAACCACTTAGCAAGACCCTCGGCAACTTGGTGAGATTCTGTTTCAAAAGAAAGAAAGAAGGAAGGAAGGAAGGAAGGAAGGAAGGAAGGAAGGAAGGAAGGAAGGAAGGAAGGAAGGAAGAAAGGAGAAAAGAGTTGATGGTGTAGCTTGGAGGCAGAATGCCCCCGAGTTCAACCCCTAATACCTTCCTGTACTGGGGATTGAATCCAGGATATTATACCTTTGAGCTACATCTCTAGCCCTTATTATTTTTTAATTTTGAGACAAGGTTTCACTGAGTTGCCCAGGCTGGTCCTGATCCTTCCGCCTCAATTTCCCACGTTCCTGGGAATACAGGCCTGCATCACTATGCCTAGCTTAAAAAAAAAAAAAAGTGCATAGGCTTTGCCCAGACATTCCACTTTTTTCTGAGAAACAAGTAGATAATATGTGCGTGGTGGCACACGCCTGTAATTCCTGTATTTGGGAGGCTGAGACAGGAGGATCACAAGTTCGAGGACAGCTTCAGCAAGTAGTGAGACTTGCATCAACCCAGCGAGATCCTGTTTGCAAATAAGAAATAAAATCGGACTGGGGGTGTAGCTCAAAGGTAGAATGCCTCTGGGTTCAATTCCCCGTACCACACACACACACACACACACACACACACACACACAAAGGCAAAGCTGTCTAGTGAACCAGTGTCTATAACACCAAAACAAGGGCAACAGTCAATGCATGACAGTTAGAGGGAGGTTTAAGCAAATACCTGTGGAATACCATGGAGCTTCTAAGAATGATGTGGTAGCCGGCGTGGTGTTGCACGCTTGTAATCCCAGCATTTGGGAGGCTGAGATTGGAGGATCCGGGTTTACGGCCAGCCTCAGCTACCTAGTGAGGCTCTCCGAAACTTAGTGAGACCCTGTTTCAAAATAAAGAATAAAAATAGGGCTAGGGGTGTAGCTTGGAGGTAGAAGGTCCCTGGGTTCAATCCCCAGTACCGAAAAAAAAAAAAAAAAAAAGAATGATGTGCTAAGGGCTGGGGGTGTCGCTGTGTGGTAGAGCATGTGCTTAGCATGTGCGAGTCCCCAGATTCCATTGCCAACATTAAAATAAATAAATAAACAAAAGTCAAATTACTACATTAGTTGATGTGGAAGATGTTCATTATATATTATGTTAAAAAAGAAAAAGCTAGCCGGGCGTGGTGGCCCATGCTTGCAATCCCAATACTTGGGAGGCTGAAACCAGAAGATCCAGGTTCGTGGCCAGCCTCAGCTACTTAGTGAGGCCCTCTGCAACTTAGTGAGACCCTGTTTCAAAAAATAAAGACTAAAAAGTAGGGCTGGGGATGTAGCTCGGAGGTAGAATGCTCCTGGGTTCAATCCCCAGTACCGAAAAAATAAAAGAAAAAGAAAAAGCTAGCCAGGCATGGTGGCATATGCCTGTAATCTCAGTATTTGGGAGGCTGAGACAGGAGGACCCAGATTTGAGGCCAGCCTCAGCAACTTAGTGAGACCCTGTTTCAAAAGAAAGAATCAAAAGAAGGGCTGTGGGTATAGCTCAGAAGTAGAGTACCCCTGGGTTCAGTCCCCAGTACCAAACACACACACACACACACACACACACACACACACACACACACACACACATACACACACACACACACACACACGCACAGAAGAAAAGATGACTATAAAATAGTGTGGCTAAGAGTGGGCGCATTTTTGTAAAATAAAAAAATTAGCACATATGTGAAGAAAAAAACACTAGATGGAAGATTACTCATCAAAATATTAACAAGGAGCCAGGTGTGGTGGCGTGCACTTGTAATCCCAGTACTTGGGAGGCTGAGACAGGAGAATCCCGGTTTGCGGCCAGCCTCAGCTACTTAGTGAGACCCCGTTTCAAAATAAAGAATAAAAAATAGGGCTGGGCCGGCGTGGTGGCACACGCTTGTAATCCCAGCATTTGGGAGGCTAAGACCGGAGGATCTGGGTTCGTGGCCAGCCTCAGCTACCTAGTGAGGCATTCCGCAACTTAGTGAGACCCTGTTTCAAAATAAAGAATTAAAAAAAAATGGGGCTGGGGGTATAGCTCAGAGGTAGAATGCCCCTGAGTTCAATCCCCAGTACTGCAAAAAAAAAAAAAAAAAAAAAAAATAGGGCTGGGGGTGTAGCTTGGAGGTAGAATGCCCCTGGATTCAATCCCCAGTACTACAGCAACTATATATATATTAACATGGGCTGTGGGTATAGCTTGGTGGTAGAGCACTAGTTTCAATCCCCAGCACTGCAAAAACAAATAAAAAATGTTGACACAAGTTCCCTTGGAATAAGGCTTATGAATAATTAGACTTTTTTCCCTACAGTAGACTTGTATGCTGAAAAGTAATTTTCCCAGCGTGACAGGGCTTACCCTCGTCACTGCTGCCATCTGGTGGCCACCATGGGGAGGTTCCTTGCTGTTTCGTTTTTTCCTCCCATGACCAATTAAGGCACATATCATGAAGTTGTGTTGGGCTGGGGACAGAGCTCAGTGGTAGAGTGTATGCTTAGCACGTGTGAGGCCTTGGGTTTGCTCTCCAGAACAGATATAAATAAAGGTATAAAAATCTTCAGCATCCCTGATTTCTAGACATCGTCTTATTTTATTATTATTATTAATTTTTACTTATTTATTTTTTATTTTTGGTACTGGGGATGGAACCCAGAGGCATTCTACCTCCAAGTTATACCCCCAACCATATTTTATTTCTTTTTTCTTTTTTTGCAGTACTAGAGGTTGAACCCAGGGGCATTCTACCTCGGAAATATACCTCCCAGCCCTATTTTTTATTCTTTATCTTGAAACAGGGTCTTACTAAGTTGCACAGGGCCTTGCTGAGGCTGGTCACAGACCTGTGATTCTCCTGTCTCAGCCTCCAAAGCACTGGGATTACAAGTGTGCACCACCGCGCCTGGCCCAGCCATCATTTATAGTTGAAGAAATAAAGAGCAAAAAGTTTAGGCCATGTGTCTAAATAAAAGTAAAGTCTTACTAATTGCAAACATTAGTTGAGCCCCATTTCTTTTTACTGTATATGGATTGTCTCATTTCTGACCAGGAACCTGTGAGGCAGGTTCTATTTTCGCTTTCATTTATCCCCATTTAACAGATGAGGATCCCAAGACTCAGAAAAAGTAAGAGATACGTCCAAGGCAGCATGTTCAGGATGCGGCTGGCACTCGGACTCCTCCTCCAGCTCCTGGCTTCCTCTCCAGTGCTGGGCCATCTTGGCCCCTCAACTCTCCTCGCCCTTCTACTGTATCCTGCCGCCTCTTCCTACAAAGTTTTGGTGGCAACTCTCAGCAGAGAGCCAGTCTCCGTGCTCTGTTCTTCGTGGTTGAAGACAGTACAGATGCCTTCCAAGAACTAGAAGGAAGCCAAACAACCTTATCCCCAGATCCTCGCAAGACCCTTGTCAAAATAGAAACTTACACTCACTTACGTCAAATTGTTCAAGCAGGGCGTGGTGGCGCACCCTTATCATCCCAGTACTTGGGAGGCTGAGACAGGAGGATTGCAGGTTCATGGCCAGCCTCAGCAACTTAGGGAGGCCCTGTTTCAAAATAAAAAAGGGATGGGGGTGTAGCTCAAAGGCAGAATGCGCCTGGGTTCAGTCCCTAGTATACCACTGAAATAAAATAGGGTTTGGGGTATAGCTCAGAGGTAGAATGCCCCTGGGTTCAATCCTCAGTACCACAATTGATAGAAGTTAGATAATAGATAGATAGATAAATAGACAAAAAGTCCAAATACCTAAATACTAAGAATTTTTATGGGTAGGTTTCATTGGATTCTCAGCTCCAGTTTAACACATGCTATGACCCCTCCCTAAATTTTCATACACCAGAGCTCAGAGTCAGTCTCACCACGTGCAGTTCAAGTACTTCTCGCTCTCGCTCTCTCTCTCTCTGGCTCTCGCCAGGAAGAGTCTCAGCTCTGGCCCAGTCCCCTCTTTCCATATCTGCTGGGGCTGGGGTGCAGCTCCAGGTAGAGAAATGCTCAGCATTCACGAGGCTCTGGGTTCAAAGTGAAATTAAGCTGAGAGTGGTGGCCCACTCTTGTAATCCCAGTAATGGGGAGGCTGAGACAGGAGGATCACAGGTTCGTGGTCAGCCTCAGCTACTTAGTGAGGCCCTCCACAACTTAGTAAGACCCTATCTCAAAATACAGAATTAAAGCCGTGCGTGGTGGCACACACTTGTAATCCCAGCATTCGGGAGGCTGAGACTGGAGGATCCAGGTTCTTGACCAACCTCAGCTACCTAGTGAGGCATTCCGCAACTTAGTGAGACCCTGTTTCAAAATAAAGAATAAGAAATAGGGCTGGGGATGTAGCTCAGAGGTAGAATGCCCCTGAGTTCAATCCCAGTACCACAAAAAAAAAAAAAAAAAAATAGAATTTAAAAAAATAGGGCTAGAGGTGTGGCTAGGAGGTAGAATGCCCCCGGGTTCAATTCCCAGTAATGCAAAAATTCAATTAAATTAAGAAAATTTACACTGCCAAAAGGTGGAGAGGATTCAACAAGCGGACACATGAAGCTAGGACACACAGAGGCATCTCTCCAGCAAATACACCTTTGCTTCCCCGTACCCAGATGTCCTTCATACACGGGCAAGGATTTCTCTAAAGGAAATATATTTCTCTGAGTCAACGTCCAATTTGAAGCACTGGAGTCTCTACTTCTTTTCTTTCACATCCAGCTTTCAGTGTAAGTCCTGTGACTGCTTTGGGGCTAGACCCCAAGCCAACGGTGTCTACCTGGTAGGGGTCCTCGCCTCTCGCCTGGACCCTGTGGCCACCGCCTCCCTGGACCTGCTTCCGTTCCGCTCCCCACTGCACCCTTCACACCGAGGCAAAGCGATTCTTCACCAATTGGATCGCGTCACCTCTCCGCTCAAAACCTTCCAGGACCTCCCGGTCACTCAGAGGAAAAGTCTAAAGACCTCACAAAGCCAGCAAGACCTCCGTGAACCACCTGCCGGCCTGCCCTGCGGACCTCCTGCCTCTCCTGTTTCCTTGCTCTGGTCCAGCTATTCTTATTTATTTATTATTCTTATTCATTTATTTTTGGTAGTGGGGATTGAATCCAGAGCATTCTATCTCCGAGCTACACCCCAGCCTTGTTTTTTAATCTTTATTTTGAAACTGGGTCTCACTAAGTTGGTGAGGTTGGCTGGGAACCCAAATCCTCCAGTCTCAGCCTCCCAAGTACTAAGATTACAAGTGTAGGCCCCCATGTCTGGCATATATATTTGTTTTGAAACGTGGTCTCACTAAGTTCCTGAGGGTCTTGCTAAGTAGCTGAGGTTGACCATGAACTTTCGATTCTCCTGTCCAGCCTCCCAAGTATTGGGATTACAAGCATGCACCACCATGTCAGCTTTATTTTTTAATTTTGAAACAGGGTCTCCCTACGTTGCTGAGGCTGGTCTTGAACCTGAATCCTCCTGTCTCAACCTCCCAAGAACTGAGATCACAAGCATGTACCACCACGCCCAGCTTCCTTTCTTGATCTTTATTGCCCTGCCTTCCCATTTGTCACCACAGAGACTGAACCTAAGCACCTCATTCTAAACAGATACCCTCCAAGCCTTTCTCTTCTCGTTGCTCGTTGCCCTCAGAGCGCTCGCTATGTTGCAGTCTGTTTTCCCTCCTGAAACCTTAAGTCCTGTGAACATGGGAGTCTTGGTTTTGTTCACGTTGTTTCAGTAGCATTTGGTACAGTGCTTGGCGTTTGAAAAAAAAAAAAAAATAGTATGTGTGTGTGTGTGTGTGTTTCAGTGCCTGGGATGGAACCCAGGGCTTTGTGGCCAAGCATTCTGACAAAATATTTGTTGAATGAATAAGTGAATGAACCTTCAGCTTCCTGCCATCAAATCAGCAGACTTACCTGCTTCTAGGTTCATTCTCCCCTCCCCCTTTTTAAGTGGAAGGAGTGTTTCTCTTTTCCTCTGAGATTGCGTCTCCTCTGTCCTGCCTCCTCAGTGTGGCCTTATCTTCTACGTTCAGCTCTTCCTGGCTACACATTTTTCTCCTTCTTCTTCTTCTCCTTCTTCTTCTTCTCCTTCTTCTTCTTCTTCTTCTTCTTCTTCTTCTTCTTCTTCTTCTTTTCTGACAAGCATACGTCACTCCCATCTTTTTTTTTTTTTTTTTCGGTACTGGGGATTGAACTCAGGGGCATTCTACCTCCGAGCTATACCCCCAGCCCTATTTTTTATTCTTTATTTTGAAACCAAGTCTCACTAAGTTGCAGAGGGCCTCATTAGGTAGCTGAGGCTGGCCGGGAACCCAGATCCTCCAGTCTCAGCCTCCCGAATGCTGGGATTACAAGCGTGCGCCACCACGCCCGGCTCATCACTCCCATCTTAAGTGAAAATCAAAAGGAAAAAAAAAAAAGTCCTTTCTCTGCATCTCCAGCCAGCTGCCAATCTCTCCAGAGCCAGGCTTTTTGGAAATGTTTCTTCCCAGTCTGCGTTGCCTCTCCTCACTTCGTTCTAGTTTCTCTGCAACTCCATGGAAACTGCTTGGCCCTGCTGGGGACCTTCTCTTCCCTGAGCTCTCCAAAACATGGCTCTCGTATTGTTTTTTCTCCTACTTCCTTGATTGCTGCGCTTCTGTTCCTTCCTTACACTTTATGAACGAAGGGGGTCTGATCTGGGTTCTTATTCCACAAATTCTCCCTTGGCAACCTTACCCGGGGCCCTAGCTTCAGTTACTAACCAAGCCCGCACGCACAGCCCACACTCTGGCCTGAGCTCACAGTTCACGTGAATTACTAGCTCATGGACCTCCGAGTCGATTTCTGCAAGCACCTCAAAATAAAGATGCTGTCTTCCAATGGCGCACACTTGTAATCCCAGTAGTTGGAAGGCTGAGACAGGAGGATTGCGGGTTTCCAGGACAGCCTCAGCAACTTAGTGAGACTCTCAGCAACCTAGCAAGACCTTGTTTCAAAATAAAAATAGAGTAGGGCTGGGGGTGTTGCTCAGAGGTAGAATGCCTCTGGGTTCAATCCCTAGTACCAAAAAACAAAAACAAGAACAAACATCTGTCTTCTCCCAACTTATCTTCCTTCAGTGTAACTTATTTTAGTGAATGACATCATCGTTTACCCAAATAAAAAACAAGGTTATTATACTTGATTTCTCCTTCTTCAACCTTCTTTCAGCCAGCCAATGATTGGGTTCCATTAATTCTACTACAGAGCATCAGATTGTATCCCCCCAAAAGATAACAAAATCAACCCCCTGTACATGTTAATGTGGCCTCATCTGGAAATAAGGTCTTTACAGGCATAGTTACAGAATTTTTTTTCTTTTTTGTGGTATTGGGGATTGAACCAAGGGGTATCCTACCTCTGAGCTACACCTCCAGCCATATACATACATATATATATATATATTTTTAAATGTATATATATATTTGGTTTTTTTAAACATAGTCTCACTAAGTTATGGAAGATCTCACTAAGTTGTTGAGATTGGCCTCGAATCTGCCATCCTCCTGTCTCAGCCTCCCAAATGTAGGCACTGTGAGGTCTGGCCAGAGAAGACAGAGAACAAAGAAACCCAAGAAACAGGCATGAATGCAAAGAGAAATGCCCCTAACCACCCCGTCTCCCAGCCAAGGACTGCACCAAATTTGGCCCAACTCCAAGCCCACCAACCAGCGGCATACAGGACGGCTCCTGCACGCTCACTCCCTTCCTAACCCCAAAAAGAGCCAGGAAGGAAGGAAGGAAAGGAGGGAGGGAGGGAGGGAGGAAGGAGGGAGGGAGCTTCTGTCTCCCTGGGTTCTCTCTCCAGAGGTCGCTCCCTCCCAGGCTACTACCCCAAGTAAAGCCTGTTCCTTGCTGTTGAGCCGTGTCCCTTCATCCCTAGACTTTCCAACACCAAGTACTAGGATTACAGGTAGTTAAGGATCTTGAGATAAGATTATCCTGGATTAGGATGAGTCCTAAACCCAGTACTGCAATAAATAAATAAATAAAAATAAAAAAGAAGGGGGAAGGGTGTGGCGGTGCAGCCTGTGACCCCAGCACTGGGGATGGATCTGTTTTCCACTTTGACTGTGGTGACAATTTCATAGGTGTATTCATGTGTCCATCGTACATTGTTTTAAGTATAAGAAGTTTCTTGTTTGCAAGTTATACCTCAACAGAGCTGCTTTTTTAAAATTACACTTCCCACTGGGTGTGGTGGCGCGCGCTTGTAACTCCAGCATTTGGGAGGCTGAGGCTGGAGGATCCGGGTTCACAGCCAGCCTCAGCTGCTTAGTGAGGCCCTCCGCAACTTAGACCCTGTTTCAAAATAAAGGATAAAAAATAGGACTGGGAGTGTAGCTCAGAGGTAGAATGTCCCCGGGTTCCATCCCCAGTACCACAAAAAAATAAAAGAATAAAATTACACTTCCCTTTGACAAGGGCCTTCAACTTTTTCTTTTCTTTCCTTTTATCATGGTATTGGGCATAGAATCCAGGGCCTCAGGCGTGCAAGCAAGTGCTCTACCATTGGGCTACAGCCCCAGCTCAACTTTGTCTTTGGTATCATTTTTTTTTTTTTTTTTTTTTTTTTGCAGTACTGGGGATTGAACTCAGGGATATTATTCTACCTCCGAGCTACACTCCTAGCCCTATTTTTTATTCTTTATTTTGAAACCGAGTCTCACTAAGTTGCGGAGTGCCTCACTAGGTAGCTGAGGCTGGCCGTGAACCTGGATCCTCTGGTCTCAGCCTCCCAAATGCTGGGATTACAAGCGTGTACCACCACGCCCGGCTTCTTTGGTATCATTTTATGTCAAATCTAAGTGAAGGATTACTGTAAAGTTTTTTGTTTGTTTGTTTTTGTTTTTGTTTTTGTTTTGCGGTACTGGGGATTGAACTCAGGGGCATTCTGCCTCCGAGCTACACCCTCAGCCCTATTTTTTATTCTTTATTTTGAAACCGAGTCTCAGTAAGTTGCGGTATGTCTCACTAGGTAGCTGAGGCTGGCCGCGAACCCGGATCCTCTGGTCTCAGCCTCCCGAATGCTGGGATTACAAGCGTGCGCCACCACGCCCAGCTCTCATGCCCCTTTATTTTTTTATTTTGAAACAGGGTCTCGCTAGGTTGCTGAGAGTCTTACTAGGTTGCTGAGGCTGACTTTGAACCTGCACTCCTCCTATCTCAACCTTCCAAGTACTGGAATTACAAGCATGTGCCACCACCTTTGGCTTTTCCTTTTCCTTTTTCTTTCCTCCCTCCCTTCCTTCCTTCCTCCCTCCCTCCCTCCCTCCCTCTCTCTCTCCCTTCCTCCCTCCCTCCCTCCCTTCCTTCCTTCCTTCCTTCCTTCCTTCCTTCCTTCCTTCCTTCCTTCC
>PVLC010046851.1:0-11291 GCA_004027655.1 Graphiurus murinus | reverse complement strand
GCTGAGAGGAGGATGGTTGAGAGACGCTGGCGGCTAGGATGTTGGCAGCCACACGCTGGGTCCCCCAAATCTCCCGGTCTCCACCCAGGCGCTCCAAGTTCACGCCCAGGCTTCAAGCACTCCCTCTCTTCCCCTAGTCAAGAGGCTGGGCTCCCGGCCGATCTGCTTCAGGCTCACTTTTCCATCCCTGGAGGCTGACCTGCCTGCTGGACTTTCCAGGGTTGCTGAGGGGCGCAGGCTGGTGATAGTCTGGCCGGATGGCAGGTAGCTGGTTGGGAAGGGCTAGCAGGGGGGATGGTGGGCCGCCACTTCACGGCCCGCCGGCTTCCGCTGACTCATCCTGCCCCTCCCGGACTCAGCTCCTCCGCTCCCACCTCAGGCCCAGGCCTCCGCCAAGATGCTGCGTCCCACTTCAGGCTCTGGGCGGTCGCAGTTCCGCGCTGAGGCGATGTGCCGGGACAGATCCCAGACCCGCGGGTGCCCACGCTGAATGCCCCATGGTTCTGATCTCCGCCTGGGTGCGGCGCAGGGTGCCAGGGGTGCTGTGTCCCGGGGCCCACCGTTCCCAGCGTCTGGGTGGTCCCCAAGGCTCCTGGTCCTGCCCTTCCACAGCCTACCTCCTCGGCGCTGAGCCCGGCTGCTGTCTGCCCCGGCAGAGCCGGGCCGGCGGGGATCCGCCCGGAGCGCGGAGCGCAGATCGCTCCGCGATGGCGTCTTTTCTTATCCCAGCTCTGCTTTCTTGATCTTCTTTATTTGTTTGTGGTTCAAATTTCGCTTTTTTCCTTTTGTTGAATAGATCTTTTTATGGTAAATTTAGATCCAAATCAGGGCGTTTGTGAAAAGATGGTTCACTCAGTCGCCATCTTGGATCTTCCGTCCCTTTTTACTTTATAAAGTACTCAGCCTCAGGTAATTTGTTAAAACAACAGAAAATGGGCTAAGTGTGTGTATGTGTGTGTGTGTGTGTGTGTATTTTTTTCCAGTACTGGGGATTGAACCCAGGGGCATGCTACCTCCGAGCTACACCCCCAGTCCTATTTTTTAGTCTTTATTTTGAAACTGGGTGTCACAAAGTTGCGGAGGGCCTAAGCAGCTGAGGCTGGCCGCAAACCCGGATCCTCTGGTCTCAGCCTCCCAAGTACTAGGATTACAAACATGCACCACCACGCCTGGCTTATAAGAATATATTAAATAGTGCTCTACCACCCCCCTTTTAAAAATTTAAGTCAATTTAATGAATAAGCTTAGAGTTATTTTGTTGGATATTGCCTTGCAAATAAGAAATAAGAGGCTCTAACATGAGCCCTAGGTTTATTATTCTTCTTTGCATAAAACCTTTCTTATGTTTAAAAAAAATACAAAAGTACACTAAAAGTATACTGACCGCTGGTGGACTTTTACTCTTCTCAATATATGTGAAAAGTTCATACAGAACCACTCCAAAGCTCCAAACATCTGAGGCCACAGAAAACTTGCTCTCTGTCAGCGATTCTGGAGCATACCTGTAAAACATGGAAAGCATTTTTAAAAAAAGGCAGTTACTTACCTCCCAACCCTTGATTTTTACTTGTAAATCGTTGTTTTCTCCAGTATACAGAAAAGTATTAATATAGCAGGCTTGAGGTTGCTGTCCTCAAAACAGCCTCCTCAATGCTAACCCTTGGCTGGTACCTGAGAACTTACTGCATGTGTTGTTGCAATTCATTGGTAGAGGAATTAACTTATGCTCTGTATGACTCTACTGGGATAGGATACTTTGAAGCTTGTGCTTGGTTTCCTCTAAGTGTTTCCCCATCCACCTTTTCCCTTTGTTAACTGTGCTGTGTTATTCTTCTCTGAAATGAATCACAGCTGTGAATCTGACTATCTGCTGTATGAGTGCTCATATAAAATCATAGGACCCAGGAGTAGTCTTGAGAACTTCTAACATATAAAGATAACTATAATCCAAATAACTTAAATGCAGTTCCAGGGTTAAATGCAAAATACCTTCTAAGAATTGAAAAAATAAACTGCTCTTTGCAGGATAAGCTTTAAACAAATCCAGATAAGTATCCTTGAAAAAATAGCTTTTCTAGAATAGCACAAGACTTATGTAAATATCTGTTATCACCATGTGGGAGACATCATAATACTTGATTTCAAATTATACTACAGAGCTAATAATAAAAACAGGATGGAATTGGCACAAAAACAGACACATATGCCAATGGAACAGCACAGGAGATACACAAACAAATCTTCACATTTATGGCCAGTTGAAAAATGTGTCAAAAACATATACTGGAGAAAATAAAGCCATTTCAACAAATGGTGTTGGGAAAACTGGTTATCCATTAGTAGAAAAATGGAATTAAACCCCAACTTCTCACCCTGTACAAGAGTCAATTCAAGATGGACCAAAGACCTTGAAATTAGACCAGAGACTCTGTAATTACCAGAAAAGGGCATAGTACCAACACTCTAACATATAGACATTGGTAGAAACTTCTTCAATAAGACCCCCAAAGCTCAGGAAATTAAAATAAGAATTAATAAATGGAATGGCATTAAAAAGCCTTTTTGCAGCAATGGAAACTATCAAGAGTCAGAAAAGAGAGCTTACAGAAAATTTTTGCTAGCTACTCCTCTGAAAGAGGACTAATATCTAGAATATATAAAGAACTTAAAAAACTTAACACTTAAACAAATAATGGGCAATTGAACTGAACAGACACTTCTCAAAAGAAGAACTACAAATGGCCAATAAATATATGAAAAAAATGTTTAGTAAATTTGCAATCAGGAAAATGTAAATCAAAACTACACTAAGATGCCATTTAACTTAAGTTATAATGGCAATCATCAAGAATAAAAACAATAATAAATGCTGGTGAGGATGTGGAGAAATAGGAACCCTTATACACTGCTGGTGGGATTGCAAACTAATGCAACTGTTATAGAGATCAGTGTGGAGGTTCCTCAAAAGGTTCAGACTGGAACCACCATATGTTGTAACCACTCCTGGGTATCTTTCAGAAAAATGTCAGAATATTATAGCAATACATGCATAACCATGTTTCTAGTAACATAATTCACAATAGCCAAATTATGGAACCAGTCTAGGTATCATCAGCAGATGAAAGGATTACAAAACTGCGGTATATACACACATGTGATTTTATTAAGCTATAAAGGAGAGCAAAATTATGTGATCTTCAGGAAAACTGATAGAATTAGAGAATATCATGCTGAGATTAGTCGGTATCAGAAAGCAAACAATTTTAAGTCTTCTTCATATGTGGAATCTAGAGAGAAACTGGGTAACAAAAGGAACCTCAGATAAAGGAAGAGACACTGGAGCAATGGAGGAGGTACTTGATGAAGGCAACAGTTCAAATAATGTTATATACATATACAAAATTATCATCCAGTGTATGTCTTTGGCTCCTTTGTCAAAAATCAATTGACTGTTAAGTGTGTGGGTTTGTTTCTGGGTCATCTATTCTGCTCCATTAGTCTATGTGGCTGCTTTTGTGCCAATACCATGCTGTTTTTATTACTAGGGCTTTGTAGTACAGTCTGAAGTCAGGTATTGTGATGCCTCCTATTGTGTGGTTCTTGTTGCATCCTCAGCCCTTTTAAAAAATGTTGTTTTTTTAAAATTATGAAATAGGATCTTGCTAAGTTACCCAGTCTGGCCTCAAACTTACAGTCTTCCTCCTTCTGCCTCCACCTCAAGAGTAGCTTAAATTATAGGCATGAACCACCATTGCCTGCCTTTTTCCTCTGGCTTTCATGAAAATGCTCTTTGTAATTAATTTCTCCCTAATGTCCATGGCTGTTTTTACTACTTCTCACATCAGTTATGCTAGGTTAAATATAAATCAGAAAAGAAAAACAAATCTCTTTGTTGAAATAAGAGGAAAGGTTCTTCCTCTCCTTTCTTGGGATATTTAAAACACTTGTGAATTGGTGGTCTCTTTGAAATGTATGTAAATATTTTTAAAGCTCTTGCTTAAAAGTATTATGCCAGTTTTATGGGAAGATAGTACCCTTACCTCCTGGTTTTTGTGGGAGAGTGGAAACCTAAACTTGGTAAAAGCCTCCTTCTAGAGACAAAACTATCTTGTTCATAAAGATATGAAAAGTATATTTTTCCTTTGCATAAAGTCAATGATCTAACATAGATGATTACTCTGATTACTAGGTAAATTTATGATGAACTATGTGTGATAAAGTAGTGCTGTCAAGTCCTCTCACTTGAAGACCAGCTAAAGTTTAATCTGGAAAACTTACATAATGGGCTATATCTACTTGGCAATATAAAAGGATGATATTTCTTTCCATCTTTGTAATCAGGGGATTACTTATGATATATATCATATTCAGGTTTAATAGCTATACAGTGATAAAACTGTTTATCTTCTATCTTTGTGGAGAGGTTTTCTGGATTTGAGAGTACATTGTTTTTAATTATATTCCTCCAACACTTTCTCTTCTTTCCTCTTCTAAATATGGTATCTTCCAAGGTTCCATCACTGAATCTCTTCTTCTATATTAAAAACTTTCCTTTAGATAACATCATCCACTTATATCTCAAATCTGTAACCGTATCATTGATCTTTCTTTGTCTTAACTTACTGAGCACCTCCACATTTAGTTAAGGGCAAAAAGAACTCCATTTCCACCTTTCCAAACCCTGCTGATTATTTTACTTTCTTTATGCAATGAATGTCATCATAAATATTCAACTGCCCAACCTAAAAATATTTAGAATTATTTTCAACTCTTCAACCACTCCAATGCTTATTAAGCCACCAAGTCCTTTTAAAATAAATCTTAGAAATGTCTCAAATCAGTCTCTGAACCTACTATCCACTGTCTTAGGTCAAATCCTTATGACTAGTACAGAGGTCTTCAAACCAAATGCAGAGTAAACCCAGGGATGTACAAAGATTGTCCAAAGGGTATGTTATAGTAAAATCAGTGTAAGGATCCTCCATGAGTCCAAAACCCTGCTTTAATATATTTGTTTTCACTATACTGGGATTTGAATCCAGGGGCATTCTACCTCTAAGCTACACTCCAGCCCTATTTTTTATTCTTTATTTTGAAACAGGGACTCACCAAGTTTCAGAGGGCCTCACTAAGTAGCTGAGCCTGGCTGCAAACCTGCAACCCTACTGTCTCAGCCTCCCAAGTATTGGGATTATAAGCGTGGACCACCATATGCAATTTCAACAATTAAAAAAATATTTAAGTACAGCATATGCCGGTAATCCCAGTACTTGGGAGGCTGAAACAGGAGAATAGCAGGTTCGAGACCAGCTTTAGCAACTTAATGATGTCCTCAGTAACTTTATGAGAACCTGTTTCAAAATTAAAAACAAACAAACAAAAAAACTAGGGCTAGGGGTATAGTTCAGAAGTAGGACTCCCCTTAAGTCATCTCCAGTACCATCAAGAAAAAAAAATTAAGTAGAGGCATCCCCCATATCCAAGTTCTTAGTATTAATCCCTAGGACATGCTAAACATGTTGGTAGCTTAAAACAAAAAACATTTTGAACAATAAAATCACTATACATGACAAAAGTTCTTTGAAATGAAATTGGATTTAAAAAAAAATACTTATATTAAATCCATTTCATACCACAAAACTAAATATAAATACCTGACACTGACTACTAGATTCCCCCTACATATTCACTATCTCTAACCTCTACCATATATAACCCCACTACACTCAACCCTCATTCCACTCGATTATATCCTCCACTTTACCCTCTTCTTGGACCCATCACTCCAGCTTCTCACCCCTCATACAACTTCACCATAGAGTACAACATAACTCTCCCTTGTATATACCAGCTAACACCTCTAAATCCCTAATGCTGAGATTGCACCAGAAAGGACTTCCAACACCACGTGCATCAAGGTTTAAAAATGCATAAGGCACAAACTGTTCTGCACACACCTCTGAATCAAATACCTATAACTGAGTGACAGACAGGACCCAGGAAGTTAACACCTGAAACCCATCAACATCACCACTGTGGCAGACAGAAGGTGCCCAGAGTAACTGCAACTGACAACCTACAGATAGAACAAAAGAGAGGTGATAGTAGAAACAGTTTTCAAGGCTGGTGTCAAAGGGTAATAAAAACAACAGAGAACAGAAAATAACCTTCTGCTAGAGGCTATTCAATGGCAAGGCATACACAGTGGTAAATATATACCTCCACAATAAGATACGATTCAGAGTGAGAAAACAGACATAAGAAACTTATCGACTAAGAAAAAGCTAGCAAAAGCAACAAAGATATAAACTTAAGAAACCAGAAATCATAGGAAAGAAGAATAGCAAGAAAACAACCCCACAATAACAGAAACCACCAACATGGAATTGCAGAGATTGCCAGAATAACAATTCAGATCTTTAACAGTAGAAAAGATACAGGATTTCCTAAAAGAATTCAGAGAGAGCCTTAAATAAATGAACAAATAAACAAAGGATCTGACACCCTGAACAGAAATCAAAAAGGAGCTTTGAAGGATGTGAAGGATGCATTAATTGAACTGAAGGCATGAATACAAACTATAAACAGACTTGACCACATGGAAAATAGAATCTCACTCTTAGAAGATGACCATTCCAAAAATGAATGCATAGTATATAATTTAGAAAAAATACTGCAACATGAATTGGACATTGACAAGATATGGGCAAATTTTAAAAGAGCTAAACTAAGAATAATAGGCACAGAAGAGGGAATAAAAGTTGGAAACAAAGGAATCAACCATCTTTTCAAAGAAGTAATAACAGAAAATTTTCCAAACATATAAAAAGAGTTTAATACACAAGTTTAGGAAACATATAGAACCCCCTTTAGGCAAGATCAAAGAAAAGATTCACCACACCATATAATAAATCAAACTGACTAATGTGGAGGCCAAGGAGAGAATCTTAAAGGAAGTGAAAGTAAAAGAAAAAGTGATATTCAGAGGCAAACCAATAAGAATCACTCCAGATCTCCCAAACCAAGTCATGAAAGCCAGGAGGGCCTGGAGCAACATATTCCAAACTCTGAAAGAAAACAACTTATAGCCAAAATTTTTCTACCCAGCAAAACTATCTCTCAAATTCAACAGGGACATAAAAACCTTTCATGATGAACAGAAGCTGAAAGAATTTATGTCTTTCAAACTAGCACTAGAGAAAATACTCAAAGAGATAAACTACAAAGAAGAACTAACAAAAGTCAGAATCAGAGAAACAGTAGTTTCCAGCAAGGAAACAACTAAGCAAAGAAGAATAAACACTACCTCAAACAGAAGTTAAAATATTAGGAATTAAAAATCATCTCTCAGTAATCACACTGAATATAAATGGCCTCAACTCTCTAATAAAAAGACATAAGATGGCAAAATAGATTAAAAACTAGAATCCATCTATATTCTGCAGGTAAGAAACATACCTTACAAGTAAAGATACTCACAAACTAAAAGTGAAGGACTAGAGCAAGGTAATACATGCCAATGGAACTCAAAGACAAGCAGGAGTAGCAACTATGATATCAGACAAATTAGACTTCAAGCCTGAGCTCATCAGAAGAGACAAAGCAGGACATTTTTTACTAGTAAAAGGAACAATTCAGCAAGAGGAAATAATGATAGTTAACATTTATGCACTAAACATATGTGTAGTTACTTTCATAAAACAAACTATTCACAATATAAAATCACACATAGATCCCAATACAAAAATACTAGAAGACTTCAACATTCCTCTCACATTGCTAGACCGATCCTCTAGACAAAAGGTCAGTAAAGATGTGTCAGACCTAATGAACACCATAAACCAAATGGAGCTATTAGACTCATATAGAACATTCCAGTCAACTACAGCTGAATTCACATTTTCCTCTGCTGCTCACAGAACCTTCTCTAAAATAGACCGCATACTGGGCCACAAAGTGAGCATAAGCAAATTAAAAAAATGTGACATAATCCCCTGCATCTTTTCAGACCACAATGGACTGAAAGTAGAAATCAACTATAAGAAAACCCAGACTAACCACATAAACACGTGGAGAATGAACACCACAATGCTGAAGGAGGAATGGGTCACAGAAGTAGTAAGGAGAGAAATTAAGAAATTCCTAGAAACAAACAAAAATAGAAACACAACATGTTAAAACTTCTGGGACACCTTGAAGGCAGTACTAAGAGGAAAATTCATAGCACTGAGTGCCCACATAAGAAGAACAGAAAATGACCAAATAAACAACCTAATGACACATCGCAAAGCCCCTGAAAAACAGGAACAGTCTAACCCCAAAGCCAGTAGAAAAAAGGAAATTATTGAAATTAGAACAGAAATCAATGAAGTAGAGAATAAAAAATATAGAAAATTATCAAAACCAAAAGCTGGTTTCTTTTTTTTTTTTTTTTTTTTTTTTTTACAGTACTGGGGATTGAACTCAGGGGCATTATACCTCCTAGCTATACCCCCAGCCCTATTTTTTATTCTTTATTTTTTGAAACAGGGTCTCACTAAGTTGTGGAGGGCCTCACTAGGTAGCTGAGGCTGGCTGCGAACCCGGATCCTCCAGTCTCAGCCTCCCAAATGCTGGAATTACAAGCATGCGCCACCATGCCCGGCTAGCTGGTTTCTTGAAAAAATAAGATAGATAAACCACTAGCCAAACCTAACCAAAAGAAAGAGAGAATCAACCCAAATTACCAAAATAAGATATGAAAAAAGTGATATTACCACTGACAGTGTGAAAATCTAGAGGATTATCAGAAACTACTTTGAAAAACTATATTCCAACAAAAAAGAAGAAGAAACTGACTGTATGTATCTAGACACATACAAACTTCCTAAACTGACTCAAGAAAATACAGAAAACTTAAACTGACCAATAGCAATCAAAGAGACTGAAGCAGCAAAAAAGAGTCTACCATCAAACAAAAGCCCAGGACCAGATGGTTTTCAAGTGAATTGTATAAAACCTTTATAAAAGATCTAATCCCAATATTCCTCAATCTATGCCACAAAATAGAAAGAAACAGGACTCTTCCAAATACATCCTATGAAGTCAACATCACTTTAACACCAAAACCAAATAAAGACAGCTCAAGAAAAGAAAACTACAGGCCTATATCACTGATGAACTTATGACACAAAACTGCTAAACAAAATACTAGCAATGCGCATTTAAAACCACATCAAGAAAATTATACACCATGACCAAGTTGGGTTCATCCCAGGGATGCAAAGCTGGTTTAAAATACAAACAACAACCATGTAATTCACCAGGTAAACAGAACCAAAAACAAAAATCACATGATAATTTCAATAGATGCTGAAAGGCATTCAACATTCATGCTAAAAGCACTGCAGAGAATCGGAATAGAAGGAACATACCTCAACATCATAAAGGCAATATACGATAGGCCCACAGCTAACATAAAATTAAATGGGGAAAAACTGAAAGAGTTCCCACTTAAAACAGGAACAAGACAAGGGTGTCCATTATCACCACTTCTGTTCAATATAGTATAATACTTAAGACTAGCCAGAGCAGTAGGGCAAGAGAAGGAAATCAAAGGAGTACAAATAGGAAGGGAAGAACTAAAACTGTCCCTTTTTGCAGATGACATGATACTAAGAAGACCAAACAAACTCAATCAAAAGGCTTACAGAACTGATCAACAAATTCAGCAAAGTGTCTGGATATAAAATCAATAAAAAATCAGTAGCCTTCCTGTATGCCAACCATAAATCCACTGAAAAAGAAATCCACTCACAATAGCACCCCCCAAAATAAAATACTTAGGAATAAACCTAACCAAGAAGGTAAAAGACATATATAAGGAAAGCTATAAAAAGTTGAAAAAATAAATAGAAGAAGACCTTAGAAGATGGAAAGCTCTTCCATGCTCTTGGATAGGCAGAATAAATATCATCAAAATGGGCATTCTTCCAAAAGTGATCTACAGATTCAATGCAATACCCATTAAATTACCAAGGTCATTCCTTGCAGATATATAAAAATCAGTCCTTAAAATCATTTGGAACAACAAAAAGCTCAGAATAGCCAAAGTAGTTCTCAGCAACAAGAACCACGGAGGAGGCATCACGATATCTGACTTCAAACTATACTACAAAGCCATAGTAATAAAACAGCATGGTACTGACACAAAAGCAAACACACAGACCAATGGAGCAGAATAGAAGACTCAGAAACAAATCCGCACACTTAGAGCCAATTGATTTTTGACAAAGGAGCCAAAACATAGACTAGAAAAGAAAGCCTCTTCAACAAATGGTGTTGGCAAAACTGGTTAACCATATGCAGAAAAATGGAAATGAACCTCACTTTCTTACACTACACAAGAGGCAATTCAAGATGGATCAAAGACCTGGAAGTCAAACCAGAGACCTTACAGCTACTTGAAGAGGGCATAAGTCCAACACTTAAACACACTGTCACAGGTAAAAACTTTCTCAACAAGACCCCAAAGGCAAGCTGGGTATGGTGGCACATGCTTGTAATTCCAGCATTCGGAGGTTGAGACTGGAGGATCTGGGTTCATGGCCAGCCTCAGCTACCTAGTGAGACACTCCACAACTTAGTAAGACCCGGTTTCAAAATAAAGAATAAAAAATAGGGCTGGGGGTATAGTTCGGAGGTAGAATGTACCTGAGTTCAATCCCTAGTACTGAAAAAAAAAAAAAAAAAAAGACCCCAAAGGCACAAGAAATTCAAAGGAAGACTAATACGTGGGATTGCATCAAACTGAAGAGCTTCTGTGCTGCAAAGGAAACTATCAAGAACCTCAACAGAGAGCCTACAGAATGGGAGAAAATTTTTGCCAACTACTCCTCTGATAGAAGACTAATATCCAAAATATACAGAGAACTCAAGAAATTCACCACCAAAATAACAAATAACTCAATCAAAAAAGGCAAGTAGCTGGGCATGGTGGCACACGCTTGTAATCCCAGTACTTGGGAGTCTGAGACCAGAGGATCCAGGTTCTCGGCCAGCCTCAATTACTCAGCTACTTAGTGAGGCCCTCCGTAACTTAGTGAGACCCTGTTTCAAAATAAAGAATAAAAATAGAACTGGGGGTGTAGCTCGGAGGTAGAATGCCCCTGGGTTCAATCCCCAGTACCACCAAAAAAAAAAAAAAAAAACGACACTTCACAAAGGAATAAATACAAATGGCCAATAAATGTATGAGGAAATGTTCAACATCATTAGCAGAGAGTTGCAAATAAAAACTACCCTGAGATTTC
>PVLC010046850.1:0-11176 GCA_004027655.1 Graphiurus murinus | reverse complement strand
TTGTTGTTGTTGTTGTTGATACTGGAGATTGAGTCCCTGGCATTCTATCTCTAAGCTACACCCCCAGCCCTATTTTATTTTTATCTTGAAACAGGATGTCACTAGGTTGATGAGTCTCGATACTTGCTGAGGCTGTCCTCAAACCTGCAGTCCTCCTGTCTCAGCCTTCCAACTACTGGGATTACAATCATGTGCCACCATGCTCAGTTTAGCTATCAATTTTATTCTCAACTCTAGTTAAAAAAAAAGCAAACCAGGAATTTTTCAATGTTTATATTTCAATGCAAATTCAACGACTTAAAAATGATCCTCCATTGACTTTTTTTTTTTTTTTTTTTTTTTTGCGGTACTGGGGATTGAACTCAGAGGCATTCTACCTCCGAGCTATACCCCCAGCCCTATTTTTTATTCTTTATTTTGAAACCGAGTCTCACTAAGTTGCAGAGGGCCTCACTAGGTAGCTGAGGCTGGCCGCGAACCCGGATCCTCCGGTCTCAGCCTCCCAAATGCTGGGATTACAAGCGTGCGCCACCATGCCTGGCTCCCAGCCCTATTTTTTATTCTTTATTTTGAAGCGGAGTCTCACTAAGTTGCAGAGTGCCCCACTAGGTAGCTGAGACTGGCCGCGAACCTGGATCCTCCAGTCTCAGCCTCCCTAATGCTGGGATTACAAGCATGGGCCACCATGCCCGGCTCCTCCATTGACTTTTTAAAAATATTTATTGCCGGGTGTGGTGGCATATGCTTGTAATCCCAGTACTTGGAAGTCTGAAACAGGAGGATCCGGGTTCACGGCCAGTCTCAGATACTTAGTGAGGCCTTCCACAATTTAGTGAGATCCTGTTTCAAAATAAAGAATAAAAAATAGGACTAGGGTTTTAGCTCAGAGGTAGAATGCTCCTACTGGGGCTTGAACTCAGGGGCATTCTACCTCCAAGCTACAACCCCAGTCCTATTTTTTATTCTTTATTTTGAAACAGGGTCTCACTAAGTTGCGGAGGGTCTCACCAAGTAGCTGAGGCTGGCCATGAACCTGTGCTCCTTCTGTCTCTGCCTCCCAAGTCCTGGGATTACAAGCACACCCTGCTTGACTTTATTTTTAAAAAAAATAGAAAAGCCATAATAGAGCCAGTCATGGTGGCGCATGATTGTAATCCCAGCATTTGGGAGTCTGAGACAGGAGGATCCGGGTTCCCAGCCAGCCTCAGCTACCTAGTGAGGCACTCCACAACTTAATGACACCCTATTTCAAAATAAAGAATAAAAAATAGGGCTGGGGGTATAGCTCGGAGGTAGAATGCCCCTGAGTTCAATCCCGAGTATCACACACACACACACAAAAAAAGCCATAATAGGAAATTTAACTTCCTAATTAACATCTGAGCTTCAATTGTAAAGATATCTCTTTTCTCCCAAGAATTAGGACTGATCAAAGTTCATATCCACCAGTATGGATTGGAAGTAAATTTCAACTAAAGACTTTGGCATGTCTATAAGAAATTTAAATAACAGGCAGACATATAGAGATTTGTAAATATGTACTTGGTGCCAGCTAAACCACAGAAAAGATACTGTATTTGTGGTCCAGGGAAGTTTAAATATTTGTGGTCAAACTTAAAATTCAACATAAAACTCTCATCTGAAAGAAAAAAACAACTCTCATTTGTGATGGAATCTTTATAGAACCTGCACAGAGGGCATGCAAGCTGCATAAGCTCTTCTCTTGCCAGGCTGGGCTAGGAAAGCTGTTTTTCCTTCCTGCACACTGTGTAGCCGACAGTGTGTGGACTCCCTAGTGCTCTGGTTACCCACCCAAGAATCCCACTCAGGTCCTCTCTTCCTTGTAGCTCACTCTTTCATGTCTGATCAGATGTCACCTTTAAGAGCCTTTCCCTAAGCACACCTGTAATCCCTGTGCTTGGGAGGCTGAGACAGGAGGATCACAGGTTCAAGGACAGCCTCAGCAACTTGTTAAGACTATCATCAACCTAACCAGACCCTATTTCCAAATAAGAATAAAATCAGACTAGGAGTGTAGCTCGAAGGTAGAATGCTTCTGGATTCAATTCCCAGTACCACAGGAAAAAAAAAAAGGAGTCTTTTCCTAGCTGGGTGTGGTGGTACACGCTTGTAATCCCAGTACTTAGGAGCCTGAGACAGGAGGATCATAGGTTTGAGGAAAGCCTCAGCAAGTAGTGAGGACTTTCATCAACCTAGTGAAACCCTGTTTCAAAATAAGAAAATAAGACTGGGGGTGTTGATCAGAGGTAGCATGCCTTTGAGTTCAATCCCCAGAACCACACACACACACACACACACACACACACACACACACACACACACACACACAGCCTTTCCCTGTCTACTTATAATAAAATATAGCAATATTGTTTCTTACTCTGTTACTGGACCTCTACTGCTTTATTTTTTTCATAGTATTTTCCACCACTATCTACTTATTTGATTCTCTGTTTCACAAGAATATTAAGCTCCGGGAAAGCACGAATGTTGTTTTACTCTCTGCTGTATTTCTGAATAGGACCTACCACACCATAGCAGGTGCTTACTTAATATTTATTGAGTACATTCAGTGGGATACTTTAAAATGTTCTGGGAAATACAGTCTTAGGAGAAAAGGGTTATACCCTTTTCAGGCAGCATGCAATCTGGAGCACATACATATATTTGTCACATGCTTTTGTGACATGTAATCGCAATCCCTTCCACACAGCCTTTTGTTATTTGAGAGCCTGTCTGGCTGAGGAGTTTGTTGTTGCTTACCACTCCCAGGCCTGCTGTACCTAAGCAAGACTGATGGGCTTAATCTTCAGGGGTCTTCTCCTATCTGATATTCTTTTTTTTTTTTTGCAGTACTGGAGATTGAACTCAGGGGCATTCTACCTCCAAGCTATACCGCCAGCCCTATTTTTTTTATTCTTTATTTTGAAACAGGGTCTCATTAAGTTGCGGAGTGCTTCACTAGGTAGCTGAGGCTGGCCTCGAACCCAGCTCCTCTGGTCTCAGCCTCCCACATGCTGGGATTACAAGCATGCGCCACCACCACGTCCGGCCTATCTGATATTCTTTACTGCCTTTACTACATCTCTCTCTTATTCCTCCCAACACAGAGAAATCTGTTGCAATAGATTTTCTGGATCTGTTCCAGAACCTCATTGTTGATTGTCCTTACATTTGCTATGAAATGTGCTTCACAGATGATGATGATCTGGATGATATGCTAAGTATATTAAGACATATTGTGTGTGAGTTGCATAGTATAGCAACTTTTTTTTCGGGGGGTGAATCGTGGGGGTTAAACCTAAAGGCATTCTACCTTTGAGCTACACCCCCAGCCCTTTTTATTTTTTGTTTTTGAAACAGGATCTAAGTTGCTGAAAGTCTTGCTACGTTGCTGAGGCTGTCCTTGAATCTGTGATTCTCCAGTCTCAGCCTCCCAAGTCCTGGGATTACAGGCATACTCCATCATGCCACACTGTATAGCAACATTTTATTGTTGTTGTTGTTGTACTGGGGATGGAACCCAGGGGTATTCTACCTCTGAGCTATACCCCCAGCCCTAGTTTTTATTCTTTATTTTGAAACAGGGTCTCACTAAGTTGCGAAGTACCTCACTAGGTAGCTGAGGCTGGCCTCGAACCCAGATCCTCCTGTCTCAGCCTCCCAAATGCTGGGATTACAAGCGTGTGCCACCATGCCCTGTATAGCAACATTTATATCAATATATTTATGAGACGTATAGAACAAGCTCACAGTTAATCACTTGTGGCAGTATATACATGAATATCTTTAGTGTGCACATCAGAAACTGGTCACTGGGATGGGGAACAGAAAATCTAGAAACCAGAGGTGGGAAGACTTTTTTTTCCCCCCTAATTCAGCCTTTTGTATCATGTTTTTATCACATGCTATATTTTTAAACTATGTGGCTTCAGTTTGACAGCTGGGATGTCAAAATATCATGATTGCATTTCAAAAGTGGCTTTAGCTTAAATTACAGAATTCAGCCAGGCGTGGTGGCACATGTTTGTAATCCCAGCATTCGGGAGGCTGAGACCAGATGATCCGGGTTCGCAGCCAGCCTCAGCTACCTAGTGAGGCACTCTGCAACTTAGTGAGACTCAGTTTCAAAATAAAGAATAAAAAATAGGGCTGGGGATATAGCTCGTAGGTAGAACGCCCCTGAGTTCAATCCCCAGAACCGCAAAAAAAATAATAATAATAATAATATAAATTACAGAATTCAGTGACACTTTATCTCTGTGTTGTCAGGTTTTCTTTTGTTTGTTTTTTGTTTTTGTTTTTGGTGGTACTGGTGATGGAATCCAGGGGCATTCTACCTCCAAGCTATACCCCCAGATCTATTTTATCCTTTTATTTGGAAACAGGGTGTCACTAAGTTGCAGATGTCCTCACAGAGTTGCTGAGCTGGTCTAAAACCTGCGATCCTCCTGTCTCATCCTCCCAAGTACTAGGATTGCAAGTGTGTGCCACTATACCCAGCTCTGTGTTGTCAATTTAAAAACATTGAGCTGGGCACGACAACACACACCTGGAGTCCCAGCTCCTCAGGAGGCTGAAGCAAGAGAATCACAAGTTTATGGCCAGCCTGGACAATTTCAGAAGACCCTATCTCAAAAACAAATAAAGGCCAGAGGATATAACTTAGTGGCAGAATGTGTGCCTAGCATGCACAAGGTCTGAGTTCTATCCCAAATACTGAAAATGAAAGGTAGTAATAGTAGTAATGGGACTGAGGAGTAACTCAATGGTAAAGAGAGTGCTTGCCTAGTATGCAGGAGGCCCTGGGTTCAATCCCCAGTACTGCAAAGAAAAAAAAAAAAAAAAAAGGAAAGTTGAGGCTGCATGTAAGTTTCCCTAGTACAGGCTGGTACAGAGTTTTATCTTCTTTCTGTCTTATCAGTACACAGCACCAAAACTATACTTCAAAGCAGTTTATAAGCATATCCTTCTAGGCATGCACTATTTTTTTTTTCTTTTTTTGCAGTACTGGGGATTGAACTCAGGGGCATTCTACCTCTGAGCTATATCCCCAGTCCTATTTTTTTATTCTTTATTTTGAAACAGGGTTTCACTAAGTTGCAGAGTGACTCACTAGGTAGCTGAGGCTGGTCGGGAACCTGGATCCTCCAGTCTCAGCCTCCCAAATTCTGGGATTACAAGTGTGCGCCACCACAGCCAGCTCAGGCATGCACTTCTAAAGTAAAGTAAGCACCATTCATAGTTGCTGTCTCTACCAGTTCTTAGTTTGCTTACTTCAGGAAGTTTAGTAAAGAACCAGAAATAGGGCTGGGAGTATAGTTCAATGGTAGAGTGTTTTCCTAGCAAGGTCCTGAGTTCTATTCAATTCCCCAGCACCAGAAGAAAAAAGTATGCGTGTGTGTGTGTGTATGTGTGTGTGTGTGTGTGTGTGTATAAAATATATTATGTGTATATTTTATATATATATTTATATCAGCTACAACTCTTTTGGTCTCTTTTTCAAATTTTCTGAGGATATACAATGTAGGCTTGGTGATTAGGAATGAATCAAATGAGATACCATCAATTCTAATGCCATTTTGCCATAATGACCTGCAGAAGAAAATTATCTCCCTACTCTAGGTATGTCATAGACTTCATTATGCTCAGTGCTAATCATAAGAAAACCCCAACGCCGGGCATGGTGATGCACACTTGTAATCCCAGTACTTGAGAGGCTGAGACAGGAGGATTGCAGGTACATGGCCAGCCTCAGCCACTTAGTGAGACTCTGTTTCAAAATAAATAATAAAAAATAGGGCTGAAGCCGGGCGTGGTGGCTCAACACTTGTAATCCCAGCATTTGGGAGGCTGAGACCAGAGGATCTGGGTTCGCGGCCAGCCTCAGCTACCTAGTGAGGCACTCCGCTAGGGGGGTAGCTTGGAGGTAGACAGGGGGATTACAGGTTTAAGACCAGTACATAGCAACTTAGTGAGATTTTATTTCAAAATAAAGGGTTGGGGGTGTATCTCTATGGTAGAACACCATGGGTTCAATCCCTAGTACCCATAAAAAAATAATAATAATCTAGGCATCTTCACTTATTTCATTTAATTCTTTTTTTTTTTGCACTACTGGGGATGGAACTCAGGGGCATTCTACCTCTGAGCCACATCCCAACACTATCTTTTTTTTTTTTTGCGGTACTGGGGATTGAACTCAGGGGCATTCTACCTCCGAGCTACACCCCCAGCCCTATTTTTTATTCTTTATTTTGAAACAGGGTCTCACTAAGTTGCGGAGTGCCTCACTAGGTAGCTGAGGCTGGCCGCGAACCTGGATCCTCCGGTCTCCGCCTCCCGAATGCTGGGATTACAAGCATGCGCCCCCACCCCCGGCCCAACCCTATCTTTTTTTTTTTTTTGTGGTACTGGGGATTGAACCTAGAGGCATACTACCTTTGAACTATACCCCCAGTCTGATTTTATTTCTTATTTGGAAACAGGGTCTTGGTAGGTTACGGAGAGTCTCACTACTTGCTCAGAGGTTGTCTTCAAATCTGCAATCCTCCTGTCTCAGCCTCCCAAGTACTGGGATTATAAGCATGCGCCACCACACCCGGCTTCCTATTTTTATTTTGAACAGGGTCTCCCTTTTTTTTTTTTTTTTTTTTTTCCCTGTACTGGAAATTTAACCCAGGGCCTCATACATGCTAGGCAAGTGCTGTCTACCACTGAGCTACATCTCAGTATATCTCAATATATGTTTTCATGGGGATGTGGGGGGAGCTGTTAAGAGGACTCCAAAGAGTTACAATCCAGACAGGCATACATCAGATTCACATATATCTTCCCACATCAGTCTGCAGTTTCATTTGCTACTTTCTGTAATCCTTGCACCTTTCCTCTGACCTCCACCACTTTCTCCCCTTCCAGCTGTTGCCATTATTTGTTACTTTAGGTGTTGAAAACCTGTTAGTTTTAAGCTGTAGGCTAAGACTCAGGCCTAGCAAGACATTAGGCAGGGTTCAGTTAGCTTTTCAGAAAGCAGGGCAGGTATGCTTATAGTCCACTATCCCGGGATTCTCCTAGAAATGGAAACCACAAGTAAAGGCTTATAAGCCCTTGAAGGAGAACAATAAAATACTTCTCTGGAAATAAAATCATGCTGTCTTGGGCGTTTCAGCTCTTCCCATGCTGGCCTCCTTTCGGCACCATTCCTTTCTGCAGTCCCACCCCACTCTTGGCCCTGGCACACAGTCCCATGAACATGCCACCTGCCTTCTCTCTCTGGCCTCATCCTTTGGCTGCTCAGTTTATTTTTTCCACATCCTCACCCTCTTCCAGCTCCAAGTTAAATAACCCTCACAGATGGCTTGTTCCATCAGAGCTGTTTAAGAACACAAGACAGTGAACTAGTGTCCAGAAGGAGCTGCCAAAGCCCAAGACTGCCCTTGCTCCGGTGGCTCAAGACAGCTTTGTCATCAGCTCCCTAGAAGTCCACAGACAGCAAGCAGAAAGCTGGCAGGTCAGAGGAGGAATGTCTCTTTAACACTGTAAGCCTCTAGCAGCTAGCAGCTAGTTCTCACTTAGATTTACAAGTCAGAACCTGGAGCTGGATGCATTGCATACTCCATTTTCCACAGAAGACAGCAAGAGCACTTTGTAGCTGGCAGTTCTCCCCCACTTTTTTATAGCATGGAAACTCAACAGGAAATGGCATTCTCATTTGTGTTTGGGTTCGTGGTTTGAGTCCTCACTGAACCTCTTCATGACCTCCTGAGAGGTCTAGATCCCGTCCCTGCCTGACCTGAAGGGCAGTATTCCCAGCTGTCAGCACGTCCTTGGGAAGAGAGAGAACTTCAAATGCCTATTAGAAATCCTGTAGAGAGACAAGACCCAGAATTTGACTCTTCCTTTCCTGTCAGCAAGGACATGGAGGTTTCCTGCCTGCCTTGTCATCAGCTTTGGAACGCTTGCCTCCTGCGTCCTCCATGTATGCAGTGGTCTATAAGCTTTGCCCTTTTCATTTTCCCAGAACCCTCTTTCCTTCTATCTTAATGGCTCTGGTTAATTTTGCCCTCATGACAAGACAGCCTTTTCCTTATCCCCAGTTATTCCTGTGGGACTTGGAACCTCTCTGGTCAGGGTCTCCCTTTCATTCCCTTCTTTCTTGCTCTTCCTTAAGTAAGCAGCATTCCCTTGAGGGACCCCCTCCCTTCTCCCAACAAAGGGCATCTTGACAGTTTATCTGCTTGAACTCTGATATAACAGGGCAGGGAACAATGGCATGAGCAGAGTGGTTTGGCTAGACAAAGGGAAGTTAACTCTCAGCCCCAGAAGCAGACAGTCAAGAAACTTCCCCTGAACAGCCAGGCGTGGTGGCGCACGCTTGTAATCCTAGCATTTGGGAGGCAGAGACTAGAGGATCCGGGTTCGAGGCCAGCCTCAGCTATCTAGTGAGGCACCCCACAATTTAGTGAGACCCTGTTTCAAAATAAAGAATAAAAAATAGGGCTGGGGGTATAGTTCAGACGTAGAATGCCTCTGAGTTCAATCCCCAGTACCACAAAAAGAAAGAAAGAAAAAGAAAAGGAAACTTCCCCTGGAAAGGAAAGAGAGGAGAAAACAGGGCTACCACAACTGTAATCCCAGAACTTGGGAGGCTGAGACAGGAGGATTGCAGGTTGGAAAACAGCCTCAGCAATGTAGTGAGACTTCCAGCAACTAAGTAAAACCCTGTTTCAAAAACAAAAGATAAAAAGATCTGTGGTTGTAGCTCAGAGGTAGAATGCCTCTGGGTTCAATCCCCAGTACAAAAAGGAAGAAAAGGAAAGGGATGGGATGGGATGAGATGGAGAGGGAAAATTCCATGACAGAAAAGTGTCCCCAGAAGCCAGGTGTGGTGGTGCACACTTGTAATCCCAGTACTTGAGAGGCTAAGACAGGAGGATCACAGGTTCAAAGTCAGCCTCAGCAACTTAGTAAAGCTCTCAGCAACTTAGCAAGATCCTGTTTCCAAATAAAAATAAAATAGGTCTGGGGGTATAGCCTGGAGATAGGACACCTGTGGGTTCCATCCCCAATACTACAAAAAAGAAAAAGAAATGAAGTGTCCCCAGAAAACTCTGTCAAAAATCAGCATCTCAGTCGGGGGTGGTGGCGCATGCTTGTAATCCCAGCATTTGGGAGGCTGAGACAGGAGGATTCAGGTTCGAGGCCAGTCTCAGCTACCTAGTGAGGCACTCCACAACTTAGTGAGACCCGGTTTCAAAATAAAGCATAAAAAAAAATAGGGCTGGGGATATGGCTCGGAGGTAGAATGCCCCTGAGTTCAATCCCTAATACCACAAAAAAAAAAAATAGGGCTGGGGGTGTAGCCCCTAAATTCAATCCCCAGTACCACACAAAAAAAAGAAAAGAAAAATCAGCATTTCTTGCCGGGTGTGGTGGCGCACGCTTGTAATCCCAGCATTTGGGAGGCTGAGACCCAAGGATCCGGGTTCTTGGCCAGCCTCAGCTACCTAGTGAGGCTCTCCACAACTTAGTGAAATCCTGTTTCAAAATAAAGAATAAAAAAAAAGAAAAAAAAAGGGCTGGAGGTGTAGCTCGGAAGTAGAATGCTCTTGAGTTCAACCCCCAGTACCGCAACAAAACAAAACAAAACAAAATCAGCATCTCTTCCCTAAGCCTGGTCTTTTCACTGAGAAGTAATTTTTTTTCTTTTGAGGCTGTGGATTGAAACCAGGGCCTTGTGCATGCTAGGAACTGGCTCTAACACTGAACTACACCCAAATTAGAAATAACTATTTTTATTTATTTTTTAATTTTATATTCATTCATTTATGTGTTTATTTTTGCGGTTTTGGGAATTGAACCCAGGGGCATTCTACCTCTGAGCTACACCCTCAGCCCTATCTTATTTTTTATTTTGAAACAAAGTTGCAGAGGACCTCACTAAGTAGCTGAGACTGGCCTCAAAAGAAGTAACTATTTTTAAGATGGGTGTGGTACTGCATACCTGTAATCCCAGTGCTTGGGAGACTGAGACAGGAGGATCACAGGTTTGAGGACAGCTTCAGCAAGTAATGAGACTCTCATCAATCTAGCAAGACCCTGTTTCAAAATTAATAGGGCTGGGGGTGAAGCTCAGTGGTAGAATGCCCCTGGTTCAATCTTCAGTACCACACACACAAAAAAAAGAAGTAACTGTATTTCCTTTCTCCTCCTTAGTGGTACCTTGCTCCAAAATCAAAGGTTGACTAACAAACAAGATATCTTGTTGTTTGCATTGTAAATTTCTGGGATTGACAGATTTATAGAGCCTTTGGTGCACCAGGTTGGAAGGAGCTTTATGTTTTCCTGTGCCAATGCTTCTTTGTGGACTTTCCTCTTTTTTTTTTTTTTTTTTGTGGTACTGGGGATTGAACTCAGCGGCATTCTACCTCCGAGCTACACCCCCAGTCCTATTTTTTATTCTTTATTTTGAAACCAAGTCTCACTAAGTTGCGGAGTGCCTCACTAGGTAGCTGAGGCTGGCCGCGAACCCGGATCCTCCGGTCTCAGCCTCCCGAATTCTGGGATTACAAGCGTGCGCCACCACGCCCGGCTGGACTTTCCTCTTCACATGCATCCAATGCAAGAGTTCAAGACTGGAGTGTAGAATATTCTCAGGGGAATCCATATAGCATCTAGCAGTGGTTAGTTTCATACATTTATTCAGCAGATCAGTAAAAATCTTGCCTATATTGCATCCAGGGAAATGAAATAAATCTGAATGATAGAACTCTTTTCAGGACAGGTATCCTGAGAAGTTTTAAATTTTATTACTTTCCCGGGCGTGGTGGCACACACTTGTAATCCCAGTACTTAGGAGTCTGAGACGAGTATCCCAGGTTCATGGCCAGCCTCAGCCACTTAGTGAGGTCCTCTACAACTTAGTGAGATCCTGTTTCAAAATAAAGAATAAATAAGCCGGGCGTGGTGGCGCACACTTGTAATCTCAGCATTTGGGAGGCTGAGACCGGAGGATCCAAGTTCGCGGCCAGCCTCAGCTACCTAGTGAGGCACTGTATAACTTAGTGAGACCTGGTTTCAAAATAAAGAATAAAAAATAGGGCTGGGGGTATAGCTCGGAGGTAGAATGCCCCTGAGTTCAATCCCCAGTACCGCAAAA